>MU224439.1:36813-48633 GCA_018584345.1 Thuja plicata
CTCAAAGGAGGTTACCCCCTCGAAGTGGCCCGCGATCAATAGATTCATTTTGCATTCTGCTATTGCTCTATATTCTGTGATTTCGTGCATTCTCACCATATTGCTGTAAGGAGGTTCCTCACAATTCTAATGTCACAACTAGTGCACAAAGCCTAACCTCAAATGCAGATAGTATCAAGGTGCATCATGACAAAGTCATTGAGGCTAATGGGCTAAGGAAAGAAATATGGGATGCTGAAACACAATTAAGAGGTGAGATTACTGAACTACAGGCACACATCTTGCCTAATCTTACTATTCTACAACAACATATTTCTGAAGCAAGAAACTTAATTGCAACCCCAGAGTTGTCTGTAGTAGACAACATCTATGATATACACGTAAGGATATCACTTGAGCACATGGCTCTAGAAATGCTGAAGGAAAAATGGGAAAAGATGATGGAGGAGATCAAGTCCTCACATTCCCACATTTTTGACAAGATGTAAGTACCTTTGCCTTTATTATCAAAAAATGAGGAATAGAAATGTATGTATATTGTATGTACAGAAGGAACATATATGTAAAGATAGTTATGTACAATATATCAAAAATCAAAAAAGGGGGAAGAAAAGTACATAAGGAAATATATATATACTTACACTTACCGACATAGACATAGGGGAAGTCATTCAAATGACTAAGGAATAAGTATACACATGTGTGCATACTAATACATTTAGTATGTTGCACATATCATGTTTTTGTTACTAATGTCAAAGGGGGAGATTGATGACATTAATTTTTTCCATTAGTACACTTAGTGAAAAACATTGACAGAGACCATCAGTATAGCTACCTGATGAACAGAGTATGTAGCTAACCAACACACAAAAGAGAGGATACCTGATGAGGTAAAAGTGCTAAGTATGGAATTGACTGACGAACACTGACAAGTGTTGTACTGACAAAGTAAAAAGGACATCACTGACAGGTCAATGACATAACACGAAGATCATCACCGATAATATAGTTTTAAGAACAAAACCAATGGAGCAGAAAAGGCATACCCGATGAATAGTTCAAGAAAGGAACACCGACGGAGAAGAAAACTGACAGACTGACAGAGCAACCCGACCATTAGAACCGACAGTCAGTTAGAGAACCCACAAATAGTGGATCTGACTTTTACACGTCAGATAAAGCATTGTAATTCTATTTATAGAGTTTTAATTTGTTTTAAATCATTACTTGAGGGTCAAGAAAGCATAATATAAATGTTTTAAAGCATCCTAACAGATCTAAAACATATCTAACTAAAGATCAAGGTCAAGTTGTAAACCTTGGATCTAGAGTTAACTTACGAAGCGTGAATCAAGAATAGAGCTAGAAACTAGTATAAATAGATGTTAAATCAATTGTGAATTATGGTTTCATTATTGTTGATAGCCATGAAGAGAATCTAAGGAGTAGAAGGCATAATTCATGCAAAGTTTAGAAAAATATTATATCTAGTTATCAAGAACACACAGAGGCTACCGACATGTAGAGAAAGGTATTATTCAATCATGAAAAGATGATTACTCATACATAGGAAGCTTTATTGGATCTGTTATCAGCAATTAGAGATTACATACATCATTATATCAAAGACTTATGTAGTTGCATTCTAACAAGTGCATCACATCTTAAATCCTTTTGTAGAAGGCGGACTTAAGAGTTCTTTACAAATCTCTTAATAGAGTGCACACTTAACAGTGTTGCTAAAGCTTCAAATGAAGTAGATCTTAACAAGTCTCTATTGCAATACTCCTAATAGGGTAGGTCATCAGAAGTGACCAATTGTAAGCCTTTACCGACCCCTTCTTATCTACTGATAGTGAAGTCTTGTGGGTAACAATCCCCACCGCAATTTTTACTTCCTAACAAGAGTTTTCTGCATTACCATATCTTGTGTTATGTGTTATCTATTTTCATGAATGTTTCTTGTATGGTTACATATTAAAGAACTTATGTTATGATTGCATATGCATAAAGAAAGATGAACAATTAGATAAGATATTTTACAAACTGATGACTAAGGGTTAATGGGCTAACCAAGAAAAGTTTTAGAGGTACTGATTCACCCCTCCCCTCTCAATACTACATTCACAATATAATTCCAACAAAACAAATATCTCACAGATATCTGACATTCATGTCAAAAAAAAATTTCTCTCCATCCATAATATATTCCTTGAATTTCCCTTATCCATTAGCAATACAACAATATGCTCAGGTGCTCAGTGAAGAGATATACCTGTCTATATATAGATGTAGCTTTGAAGTTCATCCTTTTTTCTTGCATCAACATTAATGATATTATGATAATATGTAGGATAATGCAGCCTTCAGTCTTTTACAGATTGGTAGACAAGGGTTTGACCCCTAGTCTCTTTCTCAAGTGCTCAAATGTATCCTTGGGCAGTGGCTTGGTTAAGATATCAGTCAATTGTTCTTTTGATTACACATACTCAAGTATCACTTCCTTTTCTTGAACTTGTTCTTTCAAATAATGATACTTGATGGCAATGTGTTTAGTCTTGGAATACATGACTGGATTCTTGGAAATGTTTATTGCACTAGTTTTATCACAATAGATAATCACTCTATTTTTGTTTCATATGCATACCTTCCAGCAACTATTTGATCCATGCAATATTTGAGCAATTTGCAGCAGCAACAACATACTCTGCTTCTACAGTAAATTGAGAGATGCATCCTTGCTTCTTGCTAATCCACGTGACAAGTCTATCACCCATAAAGAGTTCTCCTCTACTTGGGCTCTTTCGGTCATCAAGATTTCCAGCCCAATCAACGTCGGTAAACACCTTAAGTTCAAATTTTCCTTTTCTTCTACACCATAAGCTATATTCCTCAGTATTCTTTAGATATCTTAAAATACTTTTCACAACAGTCATATGTGATTCCCTAGGGTTAACAAAAACTCTAGCAACAATTCCTACTGCATGTGCAATATCTAGTCTAGTGTGTACAACATACATGAGTTTTCCAATCATTAAACTGTACAAATTTTGATTTACCTCTGTTGTCTTGTCTTCCTTTGTCAACTTACATCCAGTAGCCATCGGTGTTCCAACTAGTTTGGAATCTTCCATCTTGAATATTTTCATGACCACTTTAATGTATTTGGACTGTGTAATGAAAATACCTTCACTTTGTTGAATGATCTGTAGACCAAGAAAGAACTTGATCTCTCCAAACATAGACATCTCAAACTCTTTTATCATCTCATTTGCAAATGATTTACATAGCATATCATTGCGTCCAAATATGATGTCATCAACAAATATTTCAGCAATCAAAGTGTTAGCATCAATATCTTCCTTTAAATAAAGATTACTATTTTCACTAGTTCTTAAAAATCCAATACATATAAGATAGGAATGAAGTCATTCATACCAGGCTCTAGGAGCTTGTTTCAATCCATACAAGGCTTTGTGAAGTCTACATACCATGTTTCTCTTGTTTTGATCGACAAACCCTTTCGGTTTCTCAATGTATACCTCTTCTTCAAGTATTCCATTCAGGAATGCAGACTTGACATCCATTTGATATACCTTGAATCCTTTATATGTGGTATAAGCAAGTAATATTCTTACACCTTCTATCCTAGCAATGGGTGCAAAGGTCTCTCCATAGTCTATACCTTCTTCTTGTGCATATCCCTTGCATACTAGTCTTGCTTTGTTTCTTGTGACTTCTCCATTCTCATTCAACTTATTCCTAAATATCCATTTTGTACCAATGACATTCTTGTTCTCTGGTCTTGGCACAAGTGACCATGTCTTGTTCTTTTCAATTTTCTCAATCTCATCATTCATAGCACTTATCCATTCTTCATTATCAAGTGCAACATTGATAGATTTTGGCTCAAACTCACAAATTAAACAATTTGAGTTTAAAGACTTACTTCTTGTTCTTGTACCATCTTTCTTATCTCCTATGATTTGGATCTCTAGATGGTTCCTTATTACATATCTTGCAAGTACATGTTTAGCTCTTTGTGTATCATCTTGATCATCATTTTGATCTTCATTCTGTTCTCCATCGCCTTGCACATTATTTTGATCATTATCCCGACCGTCGGTAATTGCAATCTAACCGTCGGTTGCAATATTTTGTTGTTCTGGAATTAAGCACTATTGCTCGGGCCGAGTGTTGAGTTCTTCATAGCATACAAACTTGTTGTAGTCTTTTGGTTCTTTTGTGCTTTCCAGCTCATTCTTTTCTTCAAATTCATCTATCTTTACATTTGCACTTTCAACAATTTTGTTAGAAGCCTTGATAAGACATTTATAAGATTTTCTCTTGGTGGAATACCCTAGAAAAATACCTTCATCACTTTTGGCACCAAGCTTTCCATTTCTATCATCCTTTAAGATATAACATTGACTACCAAAGATTTTGAAGTAACTTACATTGGGTATTTTACCATACCATAGATCAAAAGGTGTCTTCTTTGTGTCCTTCTTCAATTGTACTATGTTCAGTGTGTAGACAACAGTACTGACAGCTTCCCTCCAGAAGATTTGGGTGATGCATTTCTCTATCACCAGTGTTCTAGCACAATCAAATATTGATCTGTTCCTTCTCTCAGCAATCCCATTTTGCTGTGGTGTTCTTGGTGCAGAAACCGATCTTTTTATACAATGTTCATTACATAAATTAGTGAATTCATCTGATATAAATTCTCCTCCTCTACCTTATCTCAAACATTTTAGATCCTTACCACTTTGTTTCTCTACCATAGCCTTATACCATTTAAACATCTTGAATGCTTCAGATTTATCCTTTAGAAACATAATTGTCATCATTCTAGAGTAATCATCAACAAAGAGAATAAAATACCTATCTCCATAATAACTCTTTGTCCTCATTGGTCCACATAGATCAGTATGGACTAATACTAGAATATCATCATATGTATGGGTTTTACTTTTGAAACTAGACTTTGTCATTTTACCTTTTTGACAGTTCTTGCACATGATGTTGTCAGGCTTTGTCATCATCGATAAGCCTCTTACATTTCTCCTTCTACTAATTTTCACCATGTTGTCAAAATTCACATGACACAATCTTTTGTGCCACAACCATATGTCTTCATTTCTAGTCATTAAGCAAGTGGTGTTAGTATCATTCAGATAGAATAAGTTACCTTTTATCTATTCACCGGTACCAATCAATCTTCCTGATTCATTAAAGATCTTTTTCTTCTTGTTCTCAAATCCTACTCTGTGACCTAAATTATTCAACTGAGAAACACTCAACAGATTATAATTCAATCCTTTTACCCAATAAGAATTTCCACATTTAATCAGGTTATTCAACATTATTGTTCCTTTACCTTCAACTAGACAAGGTGTATCATTACCCATTCTTACTGTACCACCATTATAATACTCAAAAGTGTTAAACTTTTCTTTGTCACCGGTCATGTGGTGAGTGCAGCCACTATCTATAATTCAGATGTAATTCTTGCTAACTTTATATATGAGTGTATTTTCTACATACCTTTCTTCTTCATCTGAATCATCCTTCATAGCTACAAATACCATCTTGATGTATTCATTAGGTTTGGTGTCAGTATCTTCATCTTTGCAAGTAGCTAGGTAGCTGGCTTTCTTGCCTTTGTCTTTGTAGTCTCAGGTATCTCTTCTTTTTGATTGTCGGTAACTTCTGTAATCTTTGTTATCACCTCTGTCAGATTTCTTCTCAAAAGATCTGTCATTACTTCTGTCATCTTTTCTTATATTAGGACATCTTGCAGTGAAGTGTCCAATCTCTTTACAATTAAAGCATACAAGTGGTAACTTGCCTTTATATTTACCTTTGCCTCTTTGCATTCTTCTAGCCATAAATGCTTCTATTTCATCTAGATCTTCTTCTTCACTTTCACTTTCACTATCTCTTCTAGATGTGTGCCTATGACTTGATTTTCTTATCTCATAGAAGACTTAAATGCAGACTCTAAGTTTGGTAAGATACTATTATCAAAGTTATTCATCTCAAATGAAATCAGTCTACCAATTAAACTATCAAGAGTAACTATATTGTTTGCTACTGCTCTCATTTCTTGAATGGCAGAAACTCTAATAGCATATACAGGCAGTAAGGTTATTAAGACTTTACTTACCACTGTGTCCTCTTCAAGTGTACCTCCAACTCCTTATATAGAATTGACTAATTTTATTCTTGTGCTATACTGTGTGATGTTTTCTCCTTCTTTCATTATGAGATCATCAAATTTTCCTCTAAGGCTTTCT
This sequence comes from Thuja plicata, assembly GCA_018584345.1. NCBI lineage: Eukaryota > Viridiplantae > Streptophyta > Pinopsida > Cupressales > Cupressaceae > Thuja > Thuja plicata. The sequence goes on from MU224439.1 coordinate 43,119, forward strand.
GCCTTGGCTCTCAGAACATTTGTATCACCTCCATGTACAAGCTTCAGTTTGTCCCACACCTTCTTTGCAGTTTTGCAATCTTTGACATCTTCAAATTTAGCATCAGAGAGTGAGGAAGAAAGCTATATAACCATTCAGTTGTGTTCATGTTTCTCTCTCAATTGATCTACTGTCAATACTCTTGTGTGAAACACATATTCCATATCTAGGAATTGAGTAACATCATTACCAATACCTAATAAGTGGAGTCTTATCCTACTTTTCCATGAAGAAAATTTGTCTTTGTTGATCTTGGGCACATCTCGTTTGTTCATCTTGTGATCTTGACTTAGGTCTTGAAACCTTCCTTTCTAAGAACACAAGCTCTGATACCAATTTTTAGTAATAACTGAGAGGGGGGGGTGAATCAGCGACCTAAAAAATTTATCCTTCAAACTTAACCACCAATCAATAAACCTCAGATTATTAAGTTCCTACAAGATACATGTCATGAAAAACTATTACTGATTAACTATCTATCGGTGTTCTTTGTTAATCCTTATTATTTCTTGATTACCAATAAGTAGTTTAACTATTTACTGAAACTCAGTAAATAAGTAGAGTATACTGATCAATCCAGTGTTAACTATGTCAGATACAAAACAATAAAGAAATGAATCATACACACATAACACATGAATTTTTAACATGGAAACCCTGTTAGGAGAAAAACCACTGGGACTAGTACCCCAAATTTTCACTCTTCTAAAATGAGCCCTGTTAGGAGCCAACTCTGTTAAAGGTTACAAACACATGATTAAGTACAACCTTGAAAGAGGATTTTATACATAGAGGTTGTCACTTAGTATCAGGCATCTATTGCTACCATCCTTGAATCAACCTCCTTCTTAGACTGTCAATAAGTATCGCGCAAGTCCAATGCTACTTTCATGAATCAACCTTTTTGGCACTCCTTGGGATGTACCTCAATATATAGAAGACTGTTAAGTCCTGCTCGGTGTGTGTTAAAATGTTGACACACTTTTATGAATCATTTCATCCAAGGTTGCTCAAGAATGAGGCCTCAAATATTGATCCATAGCTCTCTAGTCATGGAGTGCAAATGTTTGAAATAGAGGCCCTCAGATTGACCTAGTTAGTGCCTATGCAAGTACACCATGAAATGAGAGATTCAAATGCATGAAAATGAGATCTATTCTATATATGATAACAATGCATGAAAATAAATTAATCTAAATGATAACAATGCAAGATTAATCTATGAAAGGAAATACAAATGCAAGTTTAATCTATGAAAATAAACATGAATCTAATCTACATGAGTAGCCATGAATGCAAAAAGAAGAAGATAAGAAGAGAGAAGTTGCAATATTCAAGCTCAAGTGCTCAAATCCTCCCCCAAAATTGCTCTCCAAACCTACAGCATAACAATACTAAAAATTATATATCCTAAAATGAGAAGTAGAGGTCTCCTTTTAAAGGAAAGTGAATGGTTGAGATTAAGAGGCAAAAATCCCACCACTTAGGAGGATGTGAAGAAAAAGAGATTTTATTTAACTTTTATTTAATTTATTACCTTTTTCATCAAATAAAGTGCTTTAAGTGGGGATTTTTATTTATTTAATTAAAAGAGGGGTTTTTTTATAATTAAATAAATTGGAAGAACTTTATTTAATTAAATGGGGGGAATTGAATTTAATTAAATAAGAGGAATTTTATTTAATTAAAAGAGAGAAATTTAATTTAATTAAATAAGATAAATTTTATTCAATTAAAAGGGAGATTAAATCTTTTAATTAAATAAGATAAATTTTATTTAATTAAAAAGGAAATTAAATCTTTTAATTAGAAAAAAAAAAGGTCAAACCTTAGGAAATATTGAAATAATAGAATAAATTACAATTTGATCAAGGAAATTGATTTGAATTGAAAATGTTCCAAAGCATTGATTCAGAAATTTGATAATTTGATAAAATGATAAATGGGGCCCAAAGTCTAGGCGACCATTTTAGGGTGCATACATTTGCCCCTCTTTGACAAATGTGTGGTCGACTCAGGAACACATGTAGTCAAAGAATGCAGTTAAAGTGTGAGGTCAACTTGGGATCACAAAACAACCCAGACGTGTGATCAATTTGGGAACACATCAAGACAAAAATAAGCACAATTAAAAAAGGCAAAGTCAACACCGAAATAAGTAATTGACATGTCAGAGATAAGAATCTCAAGAAAGACTGATATAATTGATAAAGCTGAATCAAAGATTGAAGTTTGATAGGTATTGCCCCCTCATGATCGAAATTGAAATGAGATAGAGGAGAAACAGAAAATTGATAAATTTGATCAAATTGAACTAAAGATGAGGTTCTTGATGTAAGATGAAAGATATAAAGATCACAAAACCAAGGTAGATCATTAAACATGAAATATTATGCCCCAAGGTTGAATTAGAAGAAAAGAAGTGGGGTGAAAGCGAATGAAAGATAGAAGTTTGGAAGAAGTGGAAAGAAATGGAGAGAAGAAAGAGAATTTTCCCCAAAAGAGAGAATGCCCCAAAATAATCAACTATTTAAGATAGAAAATTTTGATTGAGATCATGAAAGAAGATAAGGAAATGAAAATCAGAACGTGATCACAGTTGATTAAAAGTCCACAAGAAAGATGAAGGAAAACCCTCTCAAACTCATAATGCAGCCTAAAATGGAAACTAACATGAAGTTTAACAATGCAAGCTACATGAAAATGCAAAGGTGTACTTGCAATAGAGCAACTGTAACATAGGACCTTGTGTTCATCATTCACAAGAGAATGTAAAGGAACTTATTTTCATCATTGGGCCATTATTAACGGACATCTGAAAATCACACAATCATCACTAGTCATAAGCACAACTATGAAGATATGAATGCAATTTATATAGGTTGGGAATGTGGAAAGATTCTAACATAAGCATCAAAGACATAAATGTCAAGATGACTATGATGTTAGCTTACCCAATTTAATGTATCAAAACCATGCTTGCATCAAGGCATAGAGACCAGGATGACCAGTAGAACGGTTGTGCAAAAATAGTGAAGCATAAAGAAAATAAAAACACGCCCCATGCCCCAAGTCCTCTAGCTATGCATCATGGAGAGACTTATTAGAGAAGGACACTCAACGAAAATAAATAACAGTCAGCACACAAAGAAAAGATCATGACATAGCTCAAGCATTAAGTGTTGCATTTAAAAATTGAAGTGTGTTAACTGATAGTGAGTTCCGAAGAGAAGGATTGAATGCTTACAAGCCGGTAAAACCACATGACAAAATTGGGAAGACCAAACTGATAAGTGTTGAAAAACACTTGATGTCAGGGGTTGTATTGAAAAATACAGTTGGGGTGGTGTTGAAAAATATTGTTTGTGAGGCGTTCTAAAGACCAACGCATCCAAGAGACCAAAGCTAACATAGGTATGCCCCCTAGACAAAGACAAAGACCAATTCTAGACCAAGGCATGATGGAGAAAGGCTAAGTGTTGAGGACACGCGCTAAGAAATAGGGGTGCAAAGGCCTCAAGTAGTGCCCGTTTCCAGGTTTTCACCACTTCAATTTTATTACAATTTTTTCATTTTTTTATTTTTTTCTTCTTTTTTCAGGACTTTTTATAATTTTTTTAAATTTTTGCTACCAAGGTGCCTGTTTCCAGGTTTTCACCAAGGCACTTTTTCTTTTTTTTTTTTAAATTTTTGAGTTTTTGAATTTTTTTTATAGTTTTGGAATATATAATTTTTTGGAGATACATCAAAGCGCCCATTGCTAGGTTTTCACTAAGATTATTTTTTTAGGACATTTTCTAATTTTTAGAATTTTTGACAATATATCATTTTTTTGAATTTTTCAAGATCAATAATTATGTACAAAGGACGCCCCCAGACAAAATGGGCATCAAAATCCCAAGTAAGATCACATCGTGCAGTCCCAATGTTTTAGCAAGGTGGAGGACAAGAGGGATTAGCAAGTTGGTGGAAGAGATGGAAGACATGAGAATAAGGAAAATGAAGGGAAAAAAATCCTCAAAGGCAAACTCCTCAAGAGTACCCAAGCTAGGGAAAAGAAACATCATGTAAAGCACATTCAGACAAGCAATGAAAGGCCAGCATAGGATAAGTCACAAAAGCATAATGCAATAGCAGGAAAGGATGCAATCCAAAGGAGTAGTCATGTCAAGGGGCTTCATAGCACCGTGTCCTACACTTTTTTTTTTAGATCAAGACCAAAGGGGAAAAAGATAGCGATAGGCGAAAATGAATGGAGGAAGATAGATATGAAGGCTAAACATGAAATGAATGAAAGCAAGGTCATCATAAGATAGCTCACAAGATAGCCCAAATGTTCGTGTATATATCAACATTGTCAAGATCAAAGAGAGAATACAAAATGGATGAAAGATGTAGAAAAACTATGCATGATGCCTAATTGCCAGGTTTTCATCATGGTACCTATCCAAGGCGCCAAAAGGGAGTGGTTTTCACCATAGGACAAAATTATTTCTCTTGAATTTTTTTTCTCTTTTTTCTTTTTCTTGTTCTTTTTATTTTTTGAATTTTTTGAAATTTTTTTTTTTTGGAAGAAGGCAAGCTTTTTAGATAATGCTCCTTGAAAGGATAAACCATGATATGCCAAGGATTTAAAATGATATGCTCAAAGATGTTGATAGGGAAAGGAAGATGAAAGAAAAAAAATGGAGGATAAAATTTTATGCAAAGCGAGTGAGGTTGGAAGATAGGAGGAATAAACAAATGAGGAAAAAGGATAGAAGGTAGAAGGATAGTGAATGAAAAGATTGTGAAAGGGTAGACAGAAAGGAAGGCAAGATCAACGTCAATACACACCTTGAAGGGTGGTGAGAGGATGGAGGAAATGTGAATGAAGGAATATGTGAAGAAATTGTAGGATTTGAGAAACACAAATCCACAGAACGCCAAGAACACCTGCATGCAAAATACCTAGAGCTGAAATGAAACCTGTGAGAGAGAAGCTAGGGTTTGGAAAATCTCAGCGGAGTGAGAGCAAAAATGTTATTTCCCAAAGAATAAATTATAATAACTAGAAAAAGTGGCTTATAAGGTGAGAAACCCTAAAGCCGGAGAAAGCTAGGTTTGTGCATTTAATAATTAATAGATATATTAATTATTATGCACCTAAATGACAAGCTTAAGTGAAAAAGAATAATATTGTACTTTAATAATTAAACCAGATAGATTTAATTATAAAGACAAATGAACTATTACTCTAACACCAAAAAGAGATATAAAAGCAAGCAAAGACAAAAATAATGACTTCAAGAGACTCTCTCAAAGCCAGTAGTACAATGCGTGCTGCTAACCCCCCCATGAGAGAGGGTTGAGGCTCCAAAGCCCCCCCAGAATGAAAGAACCCCTGGAGCAATGAAAAAACCACTGTGACTCCAATGCAGAGGAGTGAAAGTCAGTGGGTGCTGAAGAGGTGACCTCGAAAGATGAGGTGTCACTG
>MU224439.1:72987-132721 GCA_018584345.1 Thuja plicata
TTGAAAGGCTTGTTATCATTGTATTGTGTATTTCCAATATGTTTGGATGCAGGGCAGACCAGGAGAATGAAGGATCACTCACTGATTGCATGATAACCCAGTTTTGAAGGGTCACTAGAAGAGGGGGTAATGAAGGATCACTAAATGATTGCATGATACCCCCACCAAGTATTCTTTCCTTTAAGTTTCCACAATATCTCAAAATATGATCATTATTCTTTACTTTCTTCTATATGCTATTCTTTCTATGGTTTTTTTTATCTCAGAAATATATCAAAAACATTGCAGATGTGCATATAAAAGTAAAATATTGTCCTTCAATTGTTCCACATTGAAGCATTTCCTCTTGGGAGTATTCTCTTCATTTGTACAATAACTGTCAAAAATGGTTCCCATATTTCCTGCAACTATGAAAGGAATAGTGTTGGTGTTAGGTTTCATTTATTATTGAATTCAATGGTTTCCAAGATGTGTTGAGGAGTTTTCTCCTTGTTTAATTTTAATTGTTCCTGTATAGTCCACTCATAAAATAGTGAAATTCTATGTGGAAGGGATGGTTGATAGTGTTCCTTGGGGGAAGGGGGATTGCGAAAGACTTGTTATCATTGTATTGTGTATTTCCAATATGTTTGGATGTAAGGCAGACCAGGAGAATGAAGGATCACTCACTGATTGCATGATAACCCAATTTTGAAGGGTCACTGGTTGAGGGGACAGTCAAGGTCTGGATGATTGGGCCATTGAAGGACCCTAGTTCTTTATATTAATTTCTATTCAAATTGCATGCATGGATTTCTTATGAATTATCGGCTGCTATGTATCCTGCAACTAGATCCGTAAATTTGCATATACTTCTCTAGGGTTGTAAGCCACTTAGGGATCAAAATAGAGAAACTAAATAAAAATCATTCTTTGTCCTATTTCCTTTTAACAAAGTCTCAAATATCAATGATACAATACATTTGATGCCCTAAGCTATCAATACAAATGGCGCCTAGCTAGAAGCTCACGGGCTATCCATTTGATAACTGCAATCAACATGTCAAAAAAATGGATATCCTTGAGCACAAACACCAATAACATCAAATAATGGAGTTAAAGCACGGGATAGGGCATGACACCAGTAGAATGTGGTCATTTCAGTGATAGCAATATACAATGGCATCATTAAACACATATGCCAGTAATATCAACAAATGTGAATCGAAACATTTGAATACAGTGAATCGATATCCGTGAGTACAAGCACCAATAACATCAAATAATGGAGATAAAGCACTGGCTAGGGCACGACACCAGTAGAATGCGGTCATTTTAGAGAGAAACTCCCTCAACAATAAAATGAAATGCATTCAAACATGATGCCAGAGGCTCGAAAGATGAAGAAATCACATACCTTCTCCCGCGCTCAGTTGTCGCTCCTTTTCTCCCGCTCTCCAATCAAAATAAAAATGATGAGGCTATTTCACTTTTTTTTTTAAATTTATACGCTGAATCTGTCAGAATTTTGATGGTCAATTAAATACCCATCAAAATACCGACATCATCGGGGCCTATTACAAAAAAAAAACACCAAATTCATAAGAAAAAGTTACCCGTCAGAAACTTCTGTCAAAATTTGGCCCCAAATGTAGTAGTTTTTTTAATGAACTCCATTGTATATGTTTGGCATTCAATATTTGGAGTTCCTTCTGCCTTTACTGTGCATAGTCCATGGCCTCAAACTATCTTCATGGGTTGCATTTCCAAATCATACACTTGGAGGACGGCCATCCATTTCCCCCGTCGTTCACCCAATTTGCTCTGCAATAGTAGAGACTTAACAGCCTAGTCTAGGATGATAGCATGCACCTTGCTCTGGAGAATATAATGCCAAAATTTCTTCACGGTGTGGATGAGGGAAAATGCTTGATTTTCCAAAGACAAATACTGGACTTTGGCATTCTTAAAGGGGGAGCTCATAAAAGCTATTGGTCATTCTTCCCCTTCGATCTTCTGGGTCAAAACTATCGCGGCAAAATGTGGCGAAGCAAAGGAGTATATGTGAAAAGGGAGGGAATAGTCTATACTAGCCAAGACTGGTGCCTCCACAATCATTTATTTAATCTGGGTGAATGCCCGCTTTGCTTCAGGAATCCACTCAATCTTTGTATCTTTCTTCATCATCTCATTGAGTGGTTTTACTATTTTAGTCAATCCAGTGATGAACCGCCAGACAAATTTTATCTTTCTGAAGAAAGAACTCATTTCCTTCTTACTGTTGGGCATTTGTAAATTCAGTAGTGCTTCAACTCTCTTAGGGTTAATGGATATACCCTTCTCAGAGATGATATGCTTGAGAAGCTTCCCTTCAGTGACCCCAAATATGCATTTCTTAGGATTGAGGGATATTCCATACCGGTGACATCTCTCGCAAATCTGGGTGAGGTGGGTGGAATGATCATGCTTGTCCCATGAAAATATGTTCAAATCATCCATGTAGATGATTATACACCAGTTTACTAGGCCTTCAAACATAATGTCCATTGGCTTTTGAAATGTGGCCCCTGTGTTGATTAGGCCAAAGGGAATCCTCCGGTATGCAAAAAATCCCCACTTGGTGGTGAACGTCATTTTGTCTCTATCTTTGTACTTAACCATGACTTGGGTTTTACCCAGAGTACCAATCTAAGAAGGACATCATTTGAGACCCATTCACGATTTGCAATACCTCATCCAATGAGGGGAGAGGGTGATTATCCTTCTTAGATGTCTTGTTCAAATTGTGAAAATACACATAAAGGCGGATCTCGCCACTTTTCTTCCTCATAGGGACAAGGTTGGCAACCCAAGTAGTGTGCCAGATAGGAAAGATAATCTATGCTGACAGTAGTTTCTGAACCTCCTAATGGATTAGAGGCTTGATTGAAAGGAAACTAAGTGTGCGGAAAATATTTCCCTATGCTAAACTCTAGAGAAGAGGATCATGCAAATTCAGATTTAACCCTTAGCAATTACAGAATGATAATACAATAACATGCATACCTAGAAAAATGAGAATGACACAATGATTTACCCTGGGGAAAACCTTTCGGTAAAAAACCCCAGCACTCCAAAACCTGTACAATGTATTAATCAAAACTAATACTATTTACAATACACTTGCAATGCAAGTTATTTTAGGAGATAATTGACACTTGAAGACAAAATCGGCAGCATAAAAATGTTCCAACAATACACTAACTTCTCTTAGATTCACAACCCTAAAAAATTCTTATATCATGCGCTTCACTTTTTAGGGCAACTTCCAAAAGCAGTCGTATTAGGGTTTTACCATTCTTCGAGAAAATAGGAACCCAAATTTTTTTTTTGCAGAAGAGTGTACAATACTCAACTGATTAGTTGCCACATGTCTTGCATGTCTTCACCCATCATCTAAACTTCCACAATTAGTTCTTACAAATATTAATGATCGTCATAGGAGTCCATCATAACCGTTTCAACCATGATTACCTTACACACTATCCAAAGTGCCGACATTTGGAAAATATCAAATGTAAGGAAATATAAAAGTTTGAGACACCTTATTCCTAACATTCTCCCACTTGTCGAACACCTTGTAAGAGCCAAAGGAAATAACAAGATTTAATTGCTATAGGCCGAGAGGCCCATAGACTCCGAACACCATCTGAACTTCTTTGTGCCCACAGGTTTTGTCAATGCATCCGCAACATTCTTTACTGTATCTACCTTCTCCAAACTTACCCTTCCATCCTCTCCTATATCTCTCACAAAGTGAAAACGCACATCAATGTGCTTGGTTCTGGCATGGATAGTTGGATTCTTTGCAAGGAAAATAACACTTTGACTGTCGCAACAAATTGTAATCTGTCCTGCATCAACACCAACATCTAAACACAGTCTCTTAAGTCAAATGGATTCCTTACAAGAATGAGTAGAAGCCATGTAATCTACTTATGTCATGGAAAAAGTGACCACAGGTTGTCACTTACTCATCCAACTGATGGCACCACCAAACACAGTGAACACATAGGCACTGGTGGATCTCCTGCTGCCAATGTCACCTGCCCAATCTGAATTCACAAACCCATGAATACAAAATGAATGTGGAGCTCCAGAAGAGTTTCCATGATAGCATATGGAATACTCTAATGTACCCTTCAAATATCTGAACACTCTCTTAACTACATCCCAATGTACCCATCCAGGTTTAGCCATAAACAGACTCAAGACTCCCACTGCTTGGGCAATGTCTGGTCTAGTATAGACCATAGAATACATAAGGCTACCAACTGCACTCACATAAGGTACTTTTCTCATGTCCTCCACCTCACTAGGAGATTTTGAACAATCATCCACAAATAACTTTGTTCCCATAGAAACAAGAACACACAATGGTCTAGAATCTGCCATGCTAAACTTGTCCAACACAGACTTCACATACTTACTCTGACTCAACCAAATTTTTCTATTAGACCTATCTCTGTTGATTTCCATACCCAGAATATAACTTCCTACCCCTAGATCTTTCATCTCAAACTGTGCTGACAACTGAGACTTCAAATCAGAAATCATACCCATACCCTTCCCAATCAACAACATATCATCAACATATAATGCAATAATAAGAAGTTGATCATTGTCAACTTTGAAATAAACACAATAGTCTGATTTCAATCTCAGAAAACTAATCGACAACACAAAGGCATCAAATTTAAGGTACCACATCCTAGGAGATTCTTTCAAATCATATAGAGACTTCTTTAATCTGCAAACCAAAGACTCTTTACCTTTCTAAATATAGTGCTCTGGCTGTGACATATAGATCTCTTCCTCCAAATCACCATAAAGGAAAGCTGTCTTCATTTTCATCTATTCTACCTCTAAATCAGACGATACTACTAGAGATAACATAAATGTAATGGATGTATGCTTTGCAACAGGAGAGAATATTTCACCATAATCAATTCCCTCCACCTATGAATACCCCTTTGCAACAAATCTGGCCTTGTACCTCTCAACACTGTCATTTGCACATAATTTCTTCTTAAACACCCATTTTCTTCCAACAAGTTTCTATCCTTTAGGCAGAGGTACTAGGTCCCAAGTTTTTTTCTTATCCAATGAAGCCATCTCATCATCCATGGCCTCAATCCAGGAACCTACATCTTCCATACCTATAGCCTCTTCCACAGATCTAGGCTCATCAGTGTTTGTAATCAAGGCATAAGCACAACTGGAATCTAACATAGAAAATCCAAACCTCTATGGTTGCTTTCTCTCTCTTGTAGATCTCCTCAAGGGCTGAGGTTGAGGTTTTTCTACCTCTTCTTCTAAATTTTCAGATCTGCTAGAGCTCTGCTCATCATTAGATCCATCACGGTGTCTCTCTTCAGTCTTCTCAGGGGTAGGAGGAAACTGAACAACATCTTCTTTCATTTCTTTTTCATCTGGCTGTAGCACAATAGGAGAAGGTGTTAGCTCTCTAAAAATAAAATTTCTGCTATACAACACCTTACCAATCATAGGATCCCAAAGCTTGTATCCTTTCACACCAACACTGTAGCTGATGAAGATACGTTTTACAACCTTGTTTTCCAACTTAGATCTTCTCTCCTTAGGCACATGTGCATAAGCTTCACAACCAAAAACACAAAGATGTCTAACTAAAGGCTTCTTACCAGACCACACCTCCATGGGTGTCTTACCAACAAGAGCTAATGTAGCAGATCTGTTAAGCAGATAGCAAGCAGTGGCCACAACTTTAGCCCAAAACCTTTGTTCGAGGCCAGCTCCACTAAGCATACTCCTAGCCTTCTCCATCAATTTCCTGTTCATTCTTTTTGCAACTCTATTTTTCTGTGGGGTATAAGGATTTGACTTATGCCTCTCAATCCCTTGTTCTTTATAGAAATGTTCAAACTCTGCCGAACAAAGCTCACCACTATTGTCAATTCTCACACACTTAATTCTTTTACCAGTTTGATTCTCTATGAGAGCTTTAAATTCCTTGAATCTACTGAAAACATGTGTCTTTATTTTAAGGAAATGAATCCATGTCCTTCTACTATAATCATCTATAAAAGATAAAAAATACATAAATTTGGAGAGTGAAGGAACTTTAACAGGACCAAACACATCTGAATGGATAAGATCCAAAATACTAGAAGACTTGTGAGAACTGGAGTAAAACTAAACACAATTTTTCTTACCATAAACATAGTGTTCGTAGAAGTCAAACTCAAGATTACAATCATTTATCCCCTCAATGAGATTTTTATTTTTTAGGGTTCTGAGACCCTTCTCACCAATGTGGCCAAATCTCATATGCCACAACATTGTCTTTTCTGCAGGAAGTTTTCCTTCCAAAGTGTTAGTACCCTTAGGTACACTTGCTGCACTACCATCAGAACCCATTACCAGAGACTTCTTCATTACTAGTTTAGATGGTGGAGATGAAGTGACTGTTTCTCTCTTCTTTGAGACAAAAGAACTATTGCACTGTGAAGTGCAAGCATCCAGCTGAAACATGGTACCTCTCCTAGTACCTTTCGCGAGAACCATAGATCCTCTAATCATCTTGCATCCTTCTTTCAAAAAAACTTGGACACCTGCATCATTCAACATACTTACACATAATAGGTTTCATGCCAAACCTAGGATGTGCATTACCCTATTGATCCCCATTACTCATCCATCAGGGAATCTGATAGTGACTCTTCCTCGTCCAACTATCTCTAGGTGAGAATCATCACCCAGGTACACCTTTCCACCATCAAACTCCTCATAATTTGAGAACAAACTTCGATGAGAGGTCATGTGAAAAGAAGCACCTGAGTCAATCAGCCACACATCATCAAATGCATGAGTGGCTAAGGCTGCAAAAAAAGCATCACCATCTTCTTGAGATTTTTCAGAATCTGAATCTGTGATTTTCTTCTTCTTTGGCTCTTTGCAGTCCTTACAGAGGTGCCCAGTCTTACCATAGTTCCAACATGTTACCTTAGACTTTCCAGGATTCTTAGATTTCCCATAGGATTTGGATCTACCCTTTTCAGACTTATTATCATTTTTCTTTCCTCTGTCTTTGGATCTACCACGAACAACAAGGGCTTCCTTGGTTGAATCAAAATTATTTCTTTGCATCTCTTCAGATAACAGTGAAGACACCACATCATCCATTTGGAAAGTGACAATAGTACTCCCAAGGGCCATCACAAGATGGTCCCATGAATCTGGCAAGGAACATAGCAGGGTCATACATCGATCCTCCTCCTCCAACTTGACACCAGTTGATGTCAACTGTGCAATCAACATGTTAAACGCGTTTAGATGATCTGCAACAGATCCTCCTTCCTCCATTCTTAGAGAATACAACTTCTTTCTTAGGAAAAATCTGTTCACCAAGGACTTGGCCTGATACATAGACCCAAGCCTTTTCCACAATTTGTTTGCGGTCTTCTCATCAAGAACATTCAAGAGAATAGAATCTACTAGACAGAGTCTAATGAGACCCTTAGCTTTCTGATCCTTGAGATCCCAATCTACTTGAGGCATGTTTACTGGTTTGATATCATTATCAACTGCCTCCCATACATCATGGTCTATGAGCATGTCTTCCATCTTGAGTTTCCACAACTCAAAGTTTGTGTCATTGAACTTTTCCACCTCCATTCTACTGTATGAAGAACCTGCCATCTCTTCCTACAATAAGGTTATGAATACTCTACAACAATACTCCCACTGAACTGGAGATTAGCTCAAAAAACCCGTACCCTAACAAATAGAACCAAAATTGGCCAGACTCTGATACCAACTGAAAGGAAACTAAGCGTGTGGAAAATAGTTCCCTATGCTAAACTCCCAAGAAGACGATCATGCAAATTCAGATTTAACCCTTAGCAATTATAGAATGATACTACAATAACATGCATACATAGAAAAATGAGATTGACACAATGATTTACCCTGGGAAAACCTTTTGGTAAAAATCCCCAGCACTCCAAAACCAACACAATCTATTAATCAAAACTAATACTGTTTATAATACACTTGCAATGCAAGTTCTTTCAGGACATAATCAACACTTGAAGACAAAATTGGCAACATAAAAATGTTCCAACAATACACTAACTTCTCTTAGATTCGCAACCCTAAAAAATGCTTATATCATGTGCTTCACTTTTTAGGGAAACTTCCAAAAGTAGTCATATTAGGGTTTTACCATGCTCTGAGAAAATAGGAACCCAAATTTTTTTTTGTAGAAGAGTATACAGTACTCAACTAATTAGTTGCCACATGTCTTGCATGTCTTCACCCATCATCAAAACTTCCACAATTATCTCTTACAAATATTAATGACCATCATAGGAATCCATCATAACCATTTTAGTCATGATTACCTTACACATTGTCCAAAGTACTAACATTTGGAAAATATCAAATGTAAGGAAATATAAAAGGTTGAGACACCTTATTCCTAACATTGATCAGTGGGTTTACCGGTCTTTGCTTTTGTCGAAAGGGCTTAGCATCAGGTTTCAATGGGATGGTGTGGATCATGATGGATGTGTCATAGGTTTTTAGATCCTCATACCCCCATGCAATTACATCAATGTATTCTTGGAGAACCGCGAGAATCTTCTCCTTCTCCTCTAGGGAGCAGGAGGTTCCAATATGCACAAATTTTTCTTCACCAGCTTGGCCGATGTTAACCTTTTCAAATTTTCCTCCCTCTAAGGAGGATGATATATTTTCCTAGCCCTGAGGCTCTGAGTCAAAGATATGTTCTAGCGTTACCATCCCCTTAGGGATGGTGTTGGTTGGCAAGTCTATGATCCTGTCATCTTCTTTACCCTGCCTGGCATCTTTGTGATCTCTTTCTTCCACTATCTAGTCTTCAAAGACACCAACATTGGTCATGAAGGCCAGAATATGTTGGTCATCCTAAAAGAATTGAAAGTGGGTGACATTTTTTGGAATGGACAGGGTGGGGACCATCTCAAAAGAGAGATTTCAGAGCTGGGAGCCAGCCATTGGTTCAAGGGTGCTGGCAGATACAGCAAGGGCATCCAAAACATAGTTTCATTTCTGGGGAATGAGTTAATTGCCGAAGGCATCAAAATATTTGATGAGGCTCCATACCTGGTTGTGATATGCGGCCAGTCATTTATCATGACAAGTATATTGGCTCCGGACCTGCTTAATGATTAACTCTGAATCACCCAGTGCCCGAAGGTGGGTGATTCCTTTTCTTAGTGCAAAATAGGAGTCCAAGGACCAAGGCCTCATACTTCATGAAATTGTTTGTGCAATTGAATTGCAGCCTATAAGATGCAAGGAAGGATTTCCCCCAAGGGTTGATCAATTCCACTCTGGCCCCACAGCCTTGTTTAGATTGGGACCCATCAAGCTTTAGGGTCCATAGGTCATTGTTTGTTATCTAGGGCTGGGAAGGTGAAGTGGCCTTTGGATTATTTCTGGGAAGGTTGGGAGGAGTTTCCTCTAGATCTGATGGTGCATGGGTGAGGTTTTCCTTTGGAGAAGCCTGTGGCTGGGATTCCTGGACTAGCAACACCATGGGGTACCGTTGGAATGATTGTTGGGCCTAGGCAAATCCACTTTGTATTTCTTCTCCCGGAGGGCATTGATATGGTGGGTAGCAGGGGAAATGCAAGGTTCACACTCCAGCTTAGAATGATTTTGATAATGTACCCGACACCAATTTCTTGACAAGAGTGTAGTAGGAGTTGCTGCGATACTCTGTGAGTTAACCTCACCTCTCAATTTTTCATCTAGGTCCTTGATTCTTTGAGAAACTATGGGATCTTCCCCGAGGGTGAAATCAAATGTGAGGATCTTGAGGGGTCGGTACACCCTGTGGGAAGTCTTAGAGAAAAGGACTTCATTCACCCTCCTGACTTCGGTGAGGGCATGTTTCATCCTGGGTTCACTTTCTACTCAGATCTGGTTAGACTTCCCCTCCCAGGGGAGCCACAAGTGGGAGAAGTTGGTGGAGAAATACCCATTGAGGTCCTTAGACCAATTCTGACTTAACAACATCCCGTAGGTCTCTGGGATGTTTACCACTTGGATGTCAATTATGCTTTTTATTCGGGGGTCTTGGATGAGCTGAATCCGGATGTTCTTTAGCTCACCTACCATTTTTATAGCAATTTTTTCCAGCTGGACTACTACACCTTTGGATGGAGTGGGATGGAGTCTGAGCTTCTATAATATTGATAAAGGAATGAAGTTTCCTGAAGCACCAGAATCTACCAATCAATTGTGTATGTTTAAGCCTAGTAAGAAGGGAGGATCCTTAGTGTTTTCCCAGAAGATATCCGCGTTGGTATCATCAAAAGTGATAGTCTTGGGTGGGTGACTGGCAGCTTCCGGGTTCCCCAAGAGCTTCATAAGAGACTTCCTTTTCTCAGGTCAATTCAAAAAAACCTCCATTAAGGTCATGGAGGTGGTGGTTCTTTCTAACACCTTTGTAATGTCAAACCTCCCCCCCGGGAATTGTTGGCTTCCCTCGGTTGGGTCCTTAGCTTGGTTAGAGCCAGGCCCCTTAGGTCGAAAGGAACGATTAGTTGTGTTGTCCTAAGGAGGGGTATCTTTGGGAGGTGTAGGCGTGTAAACTGGTCCTTTACTATCCTGACTCTGAGTGCTGTAAGGAGTCCGTGGGTTGGTGAAGGTATTGGCCTCAAAGGCCAGGATGGATTTGTGTGTGTCAAATGTTGCACCTGTTAGCTGTGACACAACACTTCAATAAGTCATTCTGTTAGTGAGAAACAAGGGTTAATGAGCATATAAAACCCTAACATCGACCTGTTTCTTTCTAACTAGGATGAGTGTAGTAAATAACATAAAAACCCTCAAATTATGCTAATACCAGTGACATAAAAAACCTAGCATGAAAGATTCAAGTTTAAAACAACTATTTAATTATCAAGCATGCATATTAGTCTAAAAATGAGCATTATAACCATGCATGAAAGTAACTATGGAGTGTGCATGAAGCTATGAAGGAATGGGTAGCATAATAATGCTTTGAGATTCCTTCAAAATCTTGGCATAAAAACACTACTAGTCAAAATTTGAGGCTTATTATGAGCTCCAAATCTCTTCAATTTAGAGAAGAATGGGAGAGAGAGAGGGGAGACAAGGTTCATTAATGGAGCTCCTAAGGTCATTAATGAAGTGTAAGAGCCATTAATGCCTTGGGCATTAATGAGGGATGGGAAAGAGGGAATATCCATTAAGGGATCATTAATGAAATTCATTAAGAGGCATGGGAGGGAGTAAGGCTCAACTTGGCAAGTTGGTCCTTAGAGAAGTCAAGCTTGAGAAAGTTGACTTTCTCAAGTGGGTTGAGTCCCTAATCACTTCCTTAATGGAATGTGACATCATTAGGAAGGGGGTTAGAATTAGATTAGGATTAGAAGAAGGTTAGCAAGGGTGAATGGGTTGGGATAGATTTGAACCTAGGGTCAAAGTGGTTGAGTTGGGTTAGGTTGGGGGTTTAGAGGAATATAAATGAAATAAATTAAACTTATTCAATTCATTCAAAAATAGGAAATTTAATTATTAAAATAACTTAATTTTTTTTTAATAATTAAAGGACTATAGCTAATTAATTAGATTAATCAAGCTAGGGGGTTGGTTCTTTTGCAAGAGAGAAAATGATTTAGGACGTTATTTAATTCCCAGTAAATTAATCATTTTAGCCATGTATTTGATCGATTATTAATTTTGGCTAAAGAAATTAACTTAGTGATTTTGATCACCTTAGGAAATTAAATTGATTCGAAGAATTATGCCAAGCAATAACAGAGTCGTTTGGACATAATTGAGGGTATGATCACACTTAGGGAAAATAGGGTCTTTAGTCGTAGCAGACCAAATTAAGGTGGTTACATTTTTCCCTCTTTGAATTGATATGCGAGCAGCGCATTGATTCAAAGAAGGTTTTTTATTTTGACTTCAGAAAGATTGAGAATTCTGTTCTTGGTTGTCAAGTGAAATGTTGATGAGATTAGTCTCACACTTGATCGAACTAAATTGATAGTATTGATTTTGAACTTGATTATCGTCCAAAGATCAATAAAATATCTTAAAGATATCAATTCTAAACTTGGTTGTCGTGCAAAATTGATAATACTATTTTCGAACTTGGTTGTCATCCAAAAGATCAATAAAAGATCTTAAAGATATCAATTCTGAACTTGGTTGTCATCCAAAATTGATAATACTATTTTTGAACTTGGTTGTCATCCAAAAGCCTGTATGAAGCTACTAGGAGCTTAATAAGAATCTTTTAAAATGAGGAAACACAACATATCTAGCTTATGAGAACCAAAGTTTTCTATCCAACAGTTCTGACTTAGTCAAGGAAACTGTTATGCCCCTAGTTTGTTTGATAACAAAGTAATTTTAATGCTATTTTGAGCAAAAAATTAATTGATGATAGTGTGATCATGCCCCCTCGGGAAAAAAATTGAATGGGAAAAGAATAAAATCCATTTGAAAAAGGATATATCACTCGAAGCAATTGATTGAACCGGGAAGGAATCCATTAGAAGAAAAGTGGTTGCATTTTCAGAGAAAATGCAAAATTACCAAGTTAATGACACAAAAGTGTGAACTCTGTATATAATAAAATGATGTCTAACCAAGACATATGATGAATAATGTGCGTTGTGATGATATAGAACTCATAAAATTACTAATATGAAGCTTGCATTTCATTTTTAGGACCCACGAAGCAATTCTTCATTTTTGAGACCAGACATAATTTTTCATTGTAAAGCACAGAATGGTGTAGTCACGTTTGATTTTGTTCCCAATAGATCAATGGGAGAATGAAAATGGAGTAGCAGCTATGTGGAAGAGGTTTTGGAGCCTCTGGGATGCTCAAAAGTCCAATATACATGTCAAAAATTACCTTTTTACTATTCATTTTTACATTCACTCATAGTAAATTTAGAGCTCTATAGAGAAGATGGTGTTCCCATTGTGACGACATTGTTTTGAGCTCAGTCAGTGACACCAGTGCCAGCCGAGTACACAACATCGGTAATTATTTGAAAACCTACCTTGCTAATTCAACATTTTTTATTTTTCATGCTTTCTGTCATTAGTTATAGGTCTTTGAAAACTGGGTTAAATCGGGGATTCCGGATCGCATGTCAAAAATGTGCATCACATCTGGGGTTTCCTAGATCACACCCCATGCTTACCAGTTTCTAGGTCGTATCCAGAATTTTTTGGATCGCACTCAGTTTAGAAATTGTTAGGCCTTTTTAGTAAGAAATCCTGCTAGTGTCATACCCTGCTGTTCAGGGTCATACCTAGCTTTCTGGGTCACATCCAACAAATCTTGGATTGCACCCAGTAGTCCCCATTTTATTTGGTATTTTTAGGATCGCATCTAATAAACTAGATCACACTTGGTCATTCAGAGTCGTATCTAGTAGTTAGACTAAGGTTTTTCTGTTGTTTTGAAGTTTGATCACTATTGTTGTCCTTGAGTATTTAGCTAATTCTGTTGTCTTCATTTTTGCAAATAGATAGAGTATTGAAGTATCTTTGAACCTATATTGTGCTTTGTGTATAGATCCTTTTCGATATAATGTCCTTTAGAGGACTGCATCCAGACCGTGTCCTAGCCTTGGGTAGTCAGCTTACGGATGATGAGGTAGACATAGTAGCCCACTATGGATTGAGATATTTGATTGATTTACCTGACATTTAGGGTAAATGGAGGGTTGTTGACTACGCTTGCTGAGAGATCACATTCAGAGCACAACACCTTCCACATTTTGACTGGGGAGATGATGGTGTCTCCCGAGGATGTATGGAGGATCCTGCGTGTTCCAGTGATGGGATGTGAGGTGCGCTTTGAGTCAACCTCTATCGTGGCCATAGGTGCAGCGCAGAGATTCTTCACAGATGATACGATCGCACAAAGACATATTTCATGGGATTATATGTGTGATCACTATGATCATTTACCAGTGTACCTTGTAGGTTTGATTGGAAGCATTCTGATGCCAGATAGGGGTCAGTACAGGTTTCTTGTCAACTGGGTCAACATGCTAGAGAAGATGGTAGTACACCATCATAGATTTTCTTGGGGGGCCTATATCCTTGGCTAGATGTGTAGGGATTTGCATGAGATAGTGTACGAGCACACTAGGAGCATGACTGTAGGAGTCTTGATCTTGCAGATATGGGCCTAGGAGCACATCCTAGTCACACAACCCATCGTAGTGAGGTAGCGGGAACCTGAGCTCCCTTTTGTATATATGTATGCATGTTTGATACAATAACCCAATCTAGGCAAGGTGGAGTACTGGAGACACCTCTTGGATAATCTTACTGCAGTAGTATGGCACCCATATCTAGAGTGTGAGGAGTGGGTCACTGATAGGGGCAAATCCCCTTTATTTTTTAGAGTAGGTACCTCATTGGTTGTACCTAAAATGTGATTGAGAGATTCTTTCCTTCTAGGGTGCTGTGATAGTATGGTCAGAGACAGGGCTAGAGTGGTGATACACCATCTATGCACATATTAGAGATGAGTTACGGTCATGAGGGGCACAGTTATTATATGAGACTGCCCATCAGGATATCCAGGACATGGTAGGTGTAGACTGGGACCAGTGCCTTGATGTGATTGATGCAGGTTATACCTGGGGATACGCAAAAAAGATGTAGGAGCATCCATTCCCTAGATTTACTATACCGGAGGAGGCCATTCCTCACATAGAGGACCCTTTGGATTACAATGATGCCGATGATCATCCTGCCCGAGGTCGAGGAGGTGCACAGAGGGAGAGGGTGCCTGGGAGGAGAGACAGAGGGAGAGATGGAGGATGGGACAGGATAGGCCCTGGGGCTAGGATATAGGTAGAGATGGAGATCCTCTTTCTAGGTGTGAGTAGGAGAGAGAGCAGCTTCGAGCCAAGATCATAGTGTTTGAGGCCCGAATCACTATTGCAGATGCCTTACTAGAAGATAGGGATACACATCTTGAGAATCTAAGAGCAGAGAGGGATAGGTAGGGTTATATGCTCAGAGCTAAGAGAGATGCACATGCCCAGACAACAGTTCACCAGGGAAAGAGGGCCACATATTATTATGCCCTTTATCATGCACCAGTTCCAGAGGGTCAGAGAGAACCTTCCTTTTCACGGTTGGCTCAGCAGTCAGAGGGGGCCATTCCACCTCCAGCAACTCCATTTGTACCACCTCCTCCTCCTCTAGATCACAAAGAGGGGGCAAGGCAGAGTTGATATTTTGTACCATCTGTATCACATGTGTATTTTGAGATTATACTTGTATATCTGGATCCTGCTGAGATCCCCTCTTTTGTATATCTGGATCCTTCTGAAATCCCCCTTTTATACTATGACATTGTATCGATGTATATTTGATTCTTTCTGGTACTCTAATACTCTGATACTCTTTATGCATTCTATTCCATTATTTTGATCTGTACCATGTTGTGATATATAAATCAGATGCAGCTTCCCGATTTTGATATGTTTCATGAGTTCTATTTTCTTTGAGAGATGTGATAGATGTGATATGCACATGCAATGTATATTTTACCTTGGTCTCATGATGAGTTAGATTTTTTTAGATGATTACATCATTTATGCATTTTGTTATATTTATCATTGATATAAATATGTTTCAAATGATATTATGTGGAATATGCGAATGGATTTTTTTTTATTTTTTTATTTATGCAAAATAGATGTATGGATGCACTTTAGGATGGAAAAAATAAATGCAATGGATGAATGCTTTATTTTTGTATTTTCCTTTTCCACTTTATATGAATGCAAAATGTATGCTATGGATGTGCAACAATATTTGATATCAGAAATATGATGTAAATAACTTGGATTTAAAAGAAGAAAAATTGAGCTAATTTGGAGCTTAAAATGCCTGAATGCTTTTTCTTTCTTGCTTATGCCCCATGCCATTTTTAAAATGTAATGATATGAAGACTCTTAGGACTTTGTCACTGATATGCAAATGTATAGCTTTTTATCATTGGGCACTTTTTCAGAATGGATACCACCTGATAGTACAACCATCACTAATACCCACTGATATTGTGAAAGTATGAATACTATATTTTATTGGAATGTCAGAAATAGACTTAGGCATCAAGGAATAGAAGCCAGGATAACAAAAATAGTCACCTTCCTTTTATTATATCAGATTCTATGTAAGGCAAGATATTAAACCCATAATGACCTTGAAAATCCATATCCTTGGGTACATTATGCTTCGTATACCTTAGCGAGAATCTGATTTAGAAAAACAAACAAGGAGATTGTCTCAAACTCACCGTAGTTTACACATAACAAAGATTGAGATATATGCGGCTATCCACCCATAGAGGCAACTATTACCATAAACATCCAAGTTAGGTGAAATTTATAGGTTCATTTGGAACAACCACCATACGTAGGAAACCAAGAAAACATTATGCCCCCCATCATTGTGATTCTTTGTCTTTGCACAGACATCATTGAGTAACTAAGAAGACATAATAAATCATCAATTGTGAATCAAGCAAATAAAATTTATAATTACTTAGATGCCCCTAGTTGAATACATCATTAGGACATGAAAGAATCATAATCAAACCAATATTAAACTGTGTTTAAGTAGTACTTGTTCATTCATTTGTCAAACACAGTAAAGATTCATCAATCAGAAAGTTGGAATACAAGAAATATATTCCATGTTTGTGCTTTGATAGGATAATCCGTTCATGTTTATGATCCCATATAGCCTTGTAGGAATGTCATTAATGTAAATGTCATGTCTGGATATGTGATGTGTGAAAAGGCACCCTTTTTTTGAAAAGTGACATCATTAGTGACATCAAGAAACATTGTGTTCATGAGGCAAACCATCCTAGAGCAACCTAGAAAATGCAACCTACCATGCTAGCAAAGATGCCCCCAGTGCAGAATGACCTATTCCTAAGATGTAAATGCAGACAAATCCCAAGCAAGGATAAGATAGCCATTTAGGAAACAAAGTTATCATTTGAGCATAGGTGTAATTGTGAAGGTCTAGTGTCAGCAATGTATTGATAGATGGAGCGCTAAACACAAGTGATGCATAATTGCCAGGTTTTCACCACTTGGAAAGATCTTTTTCTTTTCTTTTTTCTACCAAGATGCCTATTTTACCAGGTGCTCATCAAGGCACTTTTCTCTTTTTCAATTTTTTTGCTATTTTTTCTTTTTTTTTAATGTTTTTGTAGTATCAAGGCACCTGTTTACCAGGTTTTCACCAAGGATACCCTTTCTTCAGGACTTTTTCCACTGTTTTTGGATTTCCACCAAGATCAATTTTCTGAATGTTTTTGGTATTTTTTGAAATATTTTTGTTGTACAGGCTCTGCTAGCCAAACATCAAGTGTAGAACCACTTCAAATGTAGAGTGTTGATAGGATCTGGAAGAACGTCGCCTTCAGGTGTAGCTAGTTGATAAGCTCCAGTCCCAAAAGTAACAGTGATAACATAAGGTCCCAGCCAGTTAGGTTCAAACTTTCCTTTCTATTCTCTGTTAGGTTGGTTCTTAGGATTCTCTTTGAGGATGAGATCTCCCACTTCAAACTTGCGTGGCTTTACCTTTTTATTGTACCCTTTGGAAATTTGTGCTTGGTACACCTTTAGATGGTCAAACGCCTGTTGTCTTTTCTCATCTAGTAGGTCTAAAGAATTCACCAGATCAATGTGTTATTGCTCATCAGTAACAAGACCTTGTAAAGATATCCATAAAGAAGGGATTTCAACCTCAATAGGTAGTACCACTTCAGCGCCATAGACTAGAGAAAATGGTGTGGCTCCAGTTGGTGTTCTGATTCTTGTTCTGTAGGCCCATAGTGCTGGATTCAGTTGTGTTAGGAATAAGGTGTCTCAACCTTGTATATTTCCTTACATTTGATATTTTCCAAATGTCGGCACTTTGGACAATGTGTAAGGTAATCATGACTAAAATGGTTATGACAGATTCCTATGATGGTCATTAATATTTGTAAGAGATAATTGTGGAAGATTTGATGATGGGTGAAGACATGCAAGACATGTGGCAACTGATCATGTTGAGTACTATACACTCTTCTACAACCGTGGGGTTCGGGGTTCCTATTTTCTCAGAGAATGGTAAAACACTAATACGATTGTCTTTGGAAGTTGCCCTAAAAAGGGAAGTGCATGATATAAGCATTTTTTAGGGATGCGAATCAGAGTGAGAAGTTAGTGTATTGTTGGAACATTTTTATGCTACCAAATTTGGCTTCAAGTGTCGATTATCTCCTGGAAGAACTTTCATTGCAAGTGTATTGTAAACAGTAATAGTTTTGATTAGTACATTGTGCAAGTTTTGGAGTGATGGGGTTTTTTACCGAAATGTTTTCCCCAGGGTAAATCATTGTGTCATTCTCATTTTTCTATTTATGTATGTTATTGTATTATCATTCTATAATTGATAAGGGTTAAATCTGAATTTGCATGATCCTCTTCTCAGGAGTTTAGCGTAGGGAACTATTTTCTGTACACTTAGTTTCCTTTCAGTTGGTATCAGAGCCTGGCCAGTTTTGGTTCTATTTGTTAGGGTACAGGTTTTTTGAGCTAATCTCTAGTTTAGTGGGAGTATTATTGTAGAGTATTCATAACCTTATTGCAGGAAGAGATGGCAGGTTCTTCATACAATAGAATAGAGGTGGAAAAGTTCAATGACACAAACTTTGAGTTGTGGAAACTCAAGATGGAAGAAATGCTCATAGATCGTGATGTATGGGAGGCGGTTGATAATGATATCAAACTAGTAAAAATGCCTCAAGAAGATTGGGATCTCAAGGATCGGAAAGCTAAGGGTCTCATTAGACTCTATCTAGTATATTTTGTTCTCCTGAATGTTCTCGATGAGAAGACCACAAACAAATTGTGGACACAGCTTGGGTCTGTGTATCAGGCCAAGTCCTTGGTGAACAAATTATTCCTGAGAAAGAAGCTATATTCTCTGAGAATGGAGGAAGGAGGATCCATTGAAGATCACCTGAACATGTTTAACATGTCGATTGCACAGTTGACATCAACTGGTGTCAAGTTGGAGGAGGAGGAGGATCGATGTATGACCCTGCTATGTTCCTTCCTAGATTCATGGGACCATCTTGTGATGGCCCTTGGGAGTACTATTGTCACTTTCCAAATGGATGATGTGGTGTCTTCGCTATTATCTGAAGAGATACAAAGAAAGACTTCTGATTCAACCAAGGAAGCCCTTGCTGTTCGCGGTAGATCCAAATACAGAGGAAAGAAAAATGACAATAAGTTTGAAAAGGGTAGATCCAAATCCCGTGGGAAACCTAAGACTCCTGGAAATTCTAAGGTAACATTTTGGAACTGTGGTAAGAGTGGGCACTTCCGTAAGGACTACAAAGTGCCAAAGAAGAAGAAAAGCCCAGATTCAGATTCTGAAAAATCTCAAGAAGATGGCAATGCTTTTGTCGCAGCCTTGGCCACTCATACATCTAATGATGTGTGGCTAATTGACTCGGGTGCTTCTTTTCACATGACCTCTCATTGAAGTTGGTTCTCAAAGTATGAGGAGTTCGATGGTGGAAAGGTGTACCTAGGTGATGATTCTCACCTAGAGATAGTTGGATGAGGAAGAGTCACTATCAGATTCCCTGATGGACAATTAAAGGGGATCAATGAGGTAATGCACATCCTAGCTTTGGAACAAAACCTACTATCTGTAAGTATGCTAAATGATGTAGGTGTGCAAGTTGTTTTTCAAAAGATGGATGCAATATGATTAGAGGAGCTATAGTGCTCATGAAAGGTACTAGGAGAGGTACCCTATTTTAGTTGGATGCTTGCACTTCATTGTGCAATAGTTCTTCTATCTCAAGGAAGAGAGCAGCAGTCACTTCATCTCCACCATCTGAACCAGCAGTGAAGAAGTCTATGGTAATGGGTTCCGATGGTAGTGCAACAAGTGTACCTTAGGGTGCTAACACTTTAGAAGGAAAACTTCCTGCAGAAAAGACAATGTTGTGGCATATGAGATTTGGCCACATTGGTGAGAAGGGTCTCATAACCCTAAAAATAAAAACCTCATTGAGGGGTTAAATGATTGTAGTCTCGAGTTTGACTTCTGCCAACACTGTGTTTATGGTAAGAAAAATCGTGTTTAGTTTTACTCCAGTTCTCACAAGTCTTCTAGTATTTGGGATCTTATCCATTTGGATGTGTTTGGTCCTGTTAAAGTTCCTTCACTCTCCAAATCTCTATCTTTTGTATCTTTTATAGATGATTATAGTAGAAGGACATGGATTTATTTCTTGAAAAGCAAGACAAAAGTTTTTAGTCGGTTCAAGGAATTTAAAGCTCTCGTAGAGAATGCGATTGGTAAAATAATTAAGTGTGTGAGAACTGAAAATGGTGGTGAGTTTTGTTCGACAGAGTTTGAATAGTTCTATAAGGAATGGGGGATTAAGAGGCATAAGACAACTCCTTATACCCCATAAAAAAATGGAGTTGCAGAAAGAATGGATAGGAAGCTGATGGATAAGGCTAGGAGTATGCTTAGTGGAGCTGGCCTCGAACAAAGGTTTTGGGCTGAAGCTGTGGCCACTGCTTGCTATTTGGTTAATAGATCTCCTACATCAGCTCTAGTTGGTAAGACACCCTTGGAGGTGTGGTCTGGTAAGAATCCTTCAGTTAGACATTCTCGTGTTTTTGGTTGTGAAGCTTATGCACATGTGCCTAAGGAGAGAAGATCTAAGTTGGAAAACAAGGCTGTAAAATGTATCTTCATTGGCTACAGTGTTGGTGTGAAAGGATACAAGCTTTGGGATCCTGTGATTGAAAAGGTGTTGTATAGTAGAAATTTTATTTTTAGAGAGCTAACACCTTCTCCTATTGTGCTACAGCCATATGAAAAAGAAATGAAAAAAGATGTTGTTCAGTTGCCTCCTGCCCCTGAAAAGACTGAACAAAGACACTGTGATGGATCTGATGATGAGGAGAGCTCTAGAAGCTCTAAAAATTTAGAAGAAGAGGTAGAACAACCTCAACCTTAGCCCTTAAGGAGATCCACAAGAGAAAGAAAGCAACTAGAGAGGTTTGGATTTTCTATGTTAGATTCCAGTTGTGCTTATGCCTTGATTACAAACACTGATGAGCCTAGATCTATGAAAGAGGCTATGGGTATGGAAGATGTAGGTTACTGGATTGAGGCCATGGATGATGAGATGGATTCATTGGAGAAGAACAAAAATTGGGACCTAGTACCTTTTCCTAAAGGATGGAAACCTGTTGGAAGCAAATGGGTGTTTAAGAAGAAATTATGTGTAGATGGCAGTGTTGAGAGGTACAAGGATAGATTGGTTGCAAAGTGGTATTCATAGGTGGAGGGAATTGATTATGGTGAAATATTCTCTCCTTTTGCAAAGCTTACATCCATTATATTTTTTTTTATCTCTAGCAGCATCGTATGATTTAGAGGTAGAATAGATGGATGTGAAGACAACTTTCCTTTATGGTGATTTGGAGGAAGAGATCTGTATGTCACAGCCTGAGCACTATATTCAGAAAGGTAAAGAGTCTTTGGTTTGCAAATTAAATAAGTCTCTGTATGGTTTGAAACAATCTCCTAGGATGTGGTACCTTAAATTTGATGCCTTTGTGTTGTCGATTGGTTTTCTGAGATCAAAATCAGATCATTGTGTTTATTTCAAAGTTGACAATGATCGCCTTCTTATTATTGCATTATATGTTGTTGATTGGGAAGGGTATGGGTATGATTTCTGATTTGAAGTCTTAGTTGTTAGCACAGTTTGAGATGAAAGATCTAGGGGCAGCCAGGTATATTCTAGGTATGGAATCAATAGAGATAGGTCTAACAGAAAACTTTGGTTGAGTCAAAGTAAGTATGTGAAGTCTGTGTTGGACAGGTTTAGCATGGTAGATTGCAGAACATTGTGTGTTCCTATTTCTATGGGAACAAAGTTATCTATGGATGATTGTCCAAAATATCCTAGTGAGGTGGAGGACATGAGAAAAGTACCTTATGTGAGTGTAGTTGGCAACCTTATGTATGCTATGGTCTGTACTAGACCAGAAATTTCCCAAGCAGTGGGAGTCCTGAGTCGGTTTATGGCTAAACCTGGATGGGTACATTGGGATATAGTTAAGAGAGTGTTTAGATATTTGAAGGGTACATTAGATTATTCCATATGCTATCATGGAAATTCTTCTAGAGCTCCGCATTTACTTTGTATTCGTGGGTTTGTGGATTTAGATTGGGCAGGTGACATTGACAGCAGGAGATCCACCAGTGCCTATGTGTTCACTATGTTTGGTGGTGCCATCAGTTGGATGAGTAAGCGACAACTTGTGGTCACTTTATCCATGATAGAAGTAGAGTACATGGCAAATACTCATGCTTGTAAGGAATCCATTTGGCATAGGATACTATGTTCGAATATTGGTGTTGATGTAGGATAGATTACAATTTGTTGTGACAGTTAGAGTGCTATTTTCCTTGTGAAGAATCCAAATTTCCATGCCAGAACGAAGCACATTGATGTGCAGTTTCACTTTGTGAGAGATATGGTAGAGGATGGAAAGGTAATTTTGGAGAAGGTAGATACAGTAAAGAATTTTGTGGATGCATTGACAAAACCTATGAGAACAATGAAGTTCAGATGGTGTTCAGAGTATATGGGCCTCTCGGCCTATAGCAATTAAATCTGTTATTTCCTTTGGTTCTTACAAGGTGTTTGACAAGTGGGAGAATGTTAGGAATAAGGTGTCTCAACCTTGTATATTTCCTTCCATTTGATATTTTCCAAATGTTGGCACTTTGGACAATGTGTAAGGTAATCATGACTGAAACGGTTATGATGGATTCCTATGACGGTCATTAATATTTGTAAGAGATAATTATGGAAGATTCGATGATGGGTGAAGACATGCAAGACATGTGGAAATTGATCATGTTGAGTACTGTACACTCTTCTACAACCGTGGGGTTTGGGGCATCGCCCCCCAAAAAAAATTGGGTTCCTATTTTCTTGGAGAACGGTAAAACCCTAATACGACTGTCTTTTGAAGTTGCCCTAAAAAGGGAAGCGCATGATATAAGCATTTTTTAGGGTTGCAAATCAGAGTGAGAAGTTAATGTATTGTTGGAACATTTTTATTCTATTGAATTTGTCTTCAAGTGTCGATTATTTCTTGGAAGACCTTGCGTTGCAAGCGTATTGTAAATAGTAATAGTTTTCATTAATACATTGTGCAGGTTTTGGAGTGCTGGGGTTTTTTACTGAAAGGTTTTCCCAGGGTAAATCATTGTGTTATTCTCATTTTTCTATGTATGCATGTTATTGTATTATCATTCTATAATTCATAAGGGTTAAATCTAAATTTGCACGATCCTCTTCTTGGTAGTTTAGCGTAGGGAACTATTTTCCACACACTTGGTTTCCTTTCAAGTTGTAGATGCCAGTCTCTGCCAGACTTACTCACAGTTCGGTGTAGGATTTTGAGAATATTCTTATTAGATGCCTCAGCCTATCCATTACCTTGAGGATAATAGATTGAGGAGCAATGTTGAGTGATATGGAACTGTTCACAAAGGTCATCAATGTCTTGATTTTTAAATTGGCTCCCATTATCTATTACAATTGAAGAGGGTATCCCATATCAACAAATAATGTAGCTCAAAATGAACATAGCCACCTTATTTCTGGTGGCTTTGATTAGAGGCATGACCTTGACCCACTTTGTTAAATACTCAGTGGCTGTAACGATGAATTTGTGTCCATTTGGTATATATTTGTCCAACCAAGTCAAAGGCCCATTGCTGAAATGGCCAATGTGTTATGAAAGGTATAAGTTCTCTGGCAGGAGCATGGATGAGATTTCCATGCGTCTAGCATTTATGACATGTTTTTGAAAAGTGAATAGCATATTTTTCCATGGTAGGCCACTAATAGCCTACTCTGAGTAGTTTCTTTGATAATTAAAAGTTGTTTGAGTGTGATCCACATACACCTTCTTGGACTTCTTTTAATGCGAGATCAGACTCTTCAAGTTCTAAAAACCTAAGAAGTGTATCATCAAGACCTCATCAATATAATTTATTAGTTATGAGGACATAATGCGGTGTTGTCCTAATCAGGGCTCTCTTCTCATTTCTGGATAGATTGTTAGGAATGGTTTGGTCGGATAGGTAAGCAATGATATTAGCATACCGAGATTGGTCTGGGGTGTTCAAAGCACAAATTAGTTGTTATTTAGGGGTATCAAAGGTAGGATAGGATAGTTCTTCCACCAAGAAGTCATAGCGGAATTGATATTCTTCCAGTTGTAACATGGATGCCAATGTGGCCATAGCATTTGTAGCTTTGTTTTCTGAATTTGGTATCTGCTGGAAGGTGACGAAGACAAAGTACTTCTTCAGGTGATCAACCAGTTTCTTGTAGGGTGTCAACTTCTCATCTTTCATTTGATACTCCCCATTCACCTGATTGCTAATTAGTTGGGAGTCACCATACACATGTAACTCTACAATCTTCCACTCCCTAGCTAGCTTAAGACCGTTTACCAATCCTTCATATTTTGAAATATTGTTGGTGCATGGAAACATCAATTTATAAGATTTGGGAATCTTGTAACCCTGAGGAGTTATGAATAGGACCCTTTCTCTAGAGCCTTGTTGAGTGAATGAACTGTCAAAGTACATCTTCCATGGATATTCAGTTAGATGCATGATTGTTTCATCAGGGAATTTAATTGTTAAAGGTTCATCATCATGGAGTGGTGAATCAGCCAATTGATCTGCAAGGACCTATCCTTTAATAGATCTCTTTTCTACGTATTCAATGTCAAACTCACTTAGAATCAGGACCCATTTTTCCAAATGTCTTGTTAATGTTGTTCTGCTTATGAGATATTTTAAAGGATCTATCTTAGCAATGAGCCTTACTATGTGTGATAGCATGTAGTGTCTTAATTTTTGTGATGTAAAGATGACTGCTAAGCATGCTTTCTCAATAATGTTGTAATTGAGCTCATAGGTGACTAGTGTTCTACTAATATAGTAGATATCTCTTTCTTTCTTTGTTTCATCTTCTTGTGCTAGCAATACTCCTCGGGATGTAGCGGTAGCTGAAATGTAAAGGAGTAATGGCTTCCCATGAATAGGTTCCATAAGAATAGGAGGAGTAGCCATGTATCCTTTCAATTCCTTGAAGTTGGCTTCACAGTGTTCATCCCATTTGAAAGTGACCCCTTTATGTAGCAATTTGGTAAAGGGTTGTGCCCTATTTGCAAGTTGGGACATGAATCTCCAGATGGACTGGAGTCTCCCTTGTAGTTTCCTCATTTGACTGATGTTGCATGGGGGAGTCATCTCTAGAATCACTTTAACTTTTGCAGGGTCTACTTCAATTCCCTTTTCTGAAACAATGAATCCTAGGAGCTTCCCTGATTGGACCCCAAAGGCACATTTTTTTGGGTTGAGCCTGAGTTGGAACTATTCTATATGATCCAATATCTTTCTCAAGTCATCAATGTGAGTATGTCTTTCTTTTGATTTAGCCAACGTGTCATCCATATAGTCCTCCATGTTCTTGTGCATCATGTCATGGAATATTGTTGTCATGGCTCTTTGATATGTAGCACTGACATTCTTTAACCCAAATGACATGACATTCCAGCAAAAGGTGCCCCATGCCCATGTAAATGCAGTTTTCTCTTAATCCTCAGGGGCAATTTTAATTTGATTATAGCCTGAGAATCCATCCATTAAAGAATACATCTGGTAGCCTGCTGTGAGGTCTATAATCATGTCAATGTTAGGTAGAGGGAAGTCATCTTTTAGACATGCTTTATTTAAGTCTCTAAATTCCGTATAGATCCTAATAGATTTATCAGTTTTAGACACGGGGACCACATTGGAGATCCATCCTGCATAGGCAATGACTCTGATAAATCCAGCTTTTAATAATTTCTCTAGCTCTACTTTTACTAATAATGCAACATGAGGATGCATCTTTCTAAGTTTTTGTTTCATGGGCTTGATCCTGGGAGCTATAGATAAGTGGTTCATGATAAGATTAGGATCCAGACCTGGCATATCAGTATAAGACAATGCAAAGTTGATTTTCTTTTCTCTCAGGAACTCTGTAAACTATGCCTTCTCTTCTTCTGATAAAGATTGTGCAAGGTGTACTATTTGAGGATCTTCAATGGTGCCCATATTAACTGGCTATATTGGTTCAATCAGAATTGAAGACCTTTCTTGAAATTGCTCAGGGATGATATCAATAATCTCATCCTTTGGCACCTCTGAGAGGTTTTCACCATCAGATACATCTTTTCTTTTTACTATTCTAGGATCTGATACTGCCACAAAGTGGTTTTCATCATCAGTCCTCTTTTTCTTTTTATTTTTCAATTTTTTACTGAGAAACCTGATAGCCTCACGTGACATGTTCTCGCTCCTTGTATTGGTGGAAGAAGGGTAAGGTTCACAAGCATTGAGATAGCAAGCTAGGGTATAGTCATTGGGAAATTCAAGGATAGGAGTAGGATCTGTTTCAGTCCAATCAATTAGGTCTAGAAGTATCAATGATAGGGAGTCAGACTCAGGGAAGGACAACATCACATTAGCATCAAGACCATTAACCGACATGACATGTTTTGTTAAGTTAATTTCTTCAATGTTTAGATCAATAAGAGTCAGTCGTTAAAAGGGTCATTGTTAGTTACATGCAGACCAAACTCTAGTGACTTGTCAGTAGAAATCTCATCATCATCTCTCCGTAAAAGGAGGCTTCTTGCTTGTAGCCTTTGAAATTCTTCTAGACTTATGTAATCACTAGGTTCTTCATCAATGATCAAGGGAAGGAACTCTTCTTCTACTTCAAGATTATCAGTGTCATTGGGAGGAGTGTTAGGATATTTATGAGGAGCTGAGGGTGCCACAAACATGTGAATTGTATCTATTCCAATATCTTCAGTGACAATAGATAGCTCATCCCATTCATAATCATGAGAGTCAGTGACCTCATCACCAGATATGTTTAAGTATTCAGCAATGGTTATTTGATATACCTGGTTATCTACCTGTGGATCAAAGTGGGGTAGATCAAGGATATGTGAAACCGTGACCAATTGCCCCTAGTTAGGATGTAAATCCTGTTGTCGGGGTGTGTCTTGAGTAACTATTGCTATCAATGATATCTCTGGACTAGCTATTGTTGTGTTTCCTACCTCTTGAAAGGGAGATTGTGCTAACAAAGGGGCGTGAAGATCTTGTGGTACCTCAAAGATGGGTACATAGAATTCTCCTTGGTACTTGGGATCCTCTGTGCCAACATGTAATAATATTTTATAGGACCACTGCTCTAGTTCATTTTTTTCATCACTCCCTTTATCTGAGTTTGGAATGTCTTTTGAAGTAGGTTTATCAGTTTTAGTATTAAAACCCAGTCCTATTTTGTCTCTAGTATTCAGGAACTCCATGGGTATAGGCTCAATAAGCCCTCATCCTGTGTCATTTAGAGGTCCCTTTCCTTTGTATCCCATTTGTTTGAGCAAATCATATCCCTTGCCATACTGTTCTGGGGATATCTCTACATTTTTTACCTCAGCTTCTACCAGTTCTCTTTTGTAAAGCCAGTCCAAGACTGCCTATTCTTTTGTGTTATCTAAAGAAGATGTGGATGCCTTTACCATGCCAGTTGCTTTGTGTACTTCTGGCTCCTTGGATGTTGTAGGTGTGAATATTGAGGAAGGTTTTCCATAGAATCTTGGTGACACTGGAAGTTCTGTCAGTGATGGAGTCAGGTCCATCTTGTACTCTCCCATACCTGTTTCTTCAAGTTTTAGGTTTTTTCCAAAACTCTTCATAACCATGTCTTTGGTAGTTTCAGGAGAAATTGTATCCGTAGCCTCCTTGTTATGCGGGATCATACTACCAGCTTTGATATTGTTACAAGTGTAGTTAGCATCTACAGGAATCGTCACTTCCACCCCATTATGTGGAAATTTTATACACTGGTGGTAAGTGGATGGCAGAGCTTGCATTTCGTGAATCCATGGTCTCCCCAACAGGATATTGTAGGTCAAGGGTAGATCCAGAAATTGACATATGACGTTCCTCTCCATTGGTCTGACTCTAATAGGTAGAAAAATAAGACCTTTAGAGGATCTTTCTTCCTCATCATAAGCTTTGATAGATATTTTGCTTCTAGAGTCAATTGTCTATTCTGAGAGACCTAGTCTCTTGATTAGATCAAGTGTACAGATATTCAATCCTGCACCTAAATCTATCAACACGCGTCTAACACAAGATTTATGAATAATGACTTCGATATGGAGGGGTTGATTATGTGGATGTGTTAATGACTTATCATCCTCTTCAGAAAAGGAGAGATAATGTGGCACTGAGATGTGATTGACCATCGCTCAGAATTTGTCTATATAAATATCCTTTGGGATGTTAGTAGCATGTAGAGCTTATTCTAGGATTTCCCTATGTACTGTGGATATTTTGAGAAACTCAAAAATGGAAATTTTGGAAGAGGTTCATTGCAATTGGTCCACCAAGTCATACTTTTCTCCAGGAATAGTAACCACATGTTTTTTTGTTGGTTTGGGAATAGTAATGATAGGAACCTTGGATGTTGATGCTAGTTTTGGGGGTCCTTTGATCATGACCCGCACTTGGCTCTGTGTTATGACATTTGAGTCAAATGAAACACCTTTGATTATGACCATATTAATTGATTTGGTTTTAATGTCTAGCATATTGATCACATTGTCATTATTGGAATAGGTGTAGTTCACTTCATTACCTTTCCCTTTAGATGTTTCTCCTTTTTCATAATTAGGAAATGGTTTATTGAATGTCGTATGATCCTCATTGGTAGTATGTCCATCCACTTTGATCTTACTGCCTTCGATGAGGTCTTGAATGACATGTTTAAGTTTAAGGCAATTATTAGACTTGTGTCCCTTATTTTTTTGGAAGACACAATAGAAATTATCATCCCACCACCTGGGTTTGACCATTGGTTCCCACGGTTTGGAATCAGGGATAGTAAGAACTTTGTTATCCAATAGTGTCTTTAAAATAGTCTTGAGAGGTTCTCTCAAAGGAGTGAAAGTTCTTTGAGGTTTTGAAGTCCATGTCCGACCCTTGCTATTATCACTATTTTCTTTGGGTATGGGGGTCATGATTTTTGTGTCTTTTCTTGCCTACATGCTATTAGTCAGATTGAACACCTTAGGTTTAGGGTTAATGTTAGAGGCATCAACTACTCCATCATTGACAACATTCTTGTTTTGCTTCCACCATTTAGGCTTGGAGTTGGAGTTATTGGTTTTGTTTTCATTTTGAAGGGTGATCTCTCCCCTTTTGACCATGACTTCCTTGATACAGAGGGAATTATTAATCATTTTGTCGAAGCTTGATGAGTCTTGCATTTGTAATGTGTAGTTCAATTCAGGCACTAGGTTATTAACAAGGATCTCCATCTTCTCTGATTCGGGAATGGCCCTTGAATATCATGCAAAGATATTCCTCCATCTTTGTAGGAAGTGTGTAAATGATTCACCAGTCTTCTATTTGGTATTACATAGGTCCATCATGGTCACATCATGATGTAAGTTATAGGAGTAATGCTGGATAAAGTGTTGAATCAGCTCCTCAAATGTTTTGACCTTAGGGTTCAGTTTTGAGAACCACTCCATGGAATTACCTCCTAGACTTCCTGGAAATAGTTGCATGAGGAATGTAGGTTCATGCATGTATTCTATGCTCAGAGCACAGAATTCCCTCACATGATTGTGTGGGTCAGTTTCTCCTGTGTACTTGTCATACTTCAATATTGCCATGTTGGGAGGAAACAGGACCATAGTGATACTCTTGTCAAAAGGAAATGGACAAATGGCGTCCAAAGAATATTTTGTTTTGGGTTTCTCTTTCTCCTGTTTGAGGTTTGGGAGCTCTGTTTGCATCAAAGTGAGTTTCTTGGTGAGAATGAATATAGGAGTTGGTACCTCTTTTTATTTGTTTCTCCACATCATAATCCTTAGGTAATTTGACACCCGTGGATGCTAGATGGAGGAAGTATTTTTCTTTATCCTTGCCAATTATCTTTTCCATCATATTTTGGAATTTCCTACTTTTCTTGAGTTTATTGTACTCCTCCTCAGTGATTTCCTCTTTACTACCTAACTCAAATAAAGGATGGTTGAACTTGGGTTCTTCTTGTTCATCGGTATCTTCAGGCTTTTGGTGTTTTCCCTTGTTATATTCCTCAAAAGCCTCACTCCATCTGTGAGTGTCGCTATCCATCACTGGATATTCTAGGTCAAGTAGGGAACTACGAGATGTTTCTCCTTGAAAGTGTGGTTTTTTAGGAGGCACTTTTGATCCTTTAGACATGTACTTGTTTCTTGTGTTAACCATGAAGTTGTTTCTCAACTTTGTCAATGTTTCCCAATAGTGCGAGTGAGAGTTTCAAACCGTTCAAGTGGGTGTGTCTAGGTAAGAGTAAGTGTTTGTTGTTGGTGGATGTAAATGATTCCAACATCAGAGGGTTAGATTGCCCTAATAGTGAGCTGGGAACCAAGTTGTTGGTAGAAAGTGGGTAGACCACACGTATTGAACTGATTGTGAAAGACTGACTAAGCATGCAAGGTAGATGTTTGAAAAATCTCTGAAAATTCAACAGGGAGACCAGAAAAGACAAAAAGAACCAGCTAAAGAGAAAAAAGGGTGTCCTAATCAACTAAGATTTTCTGAGAAGTAGGTCTGTAAGTGCCCACTATTCTAGATGCAAGCCTCTAGATGCAACCCAGGAAACCCTGGATACAGACCTTTGATGCCCCAAATGCAGACTTTTAATACCAGATGCAAACTAGGGTCTTAAATGTGACCTAATGCTAACCAAATGTGACTTAGGAAACTAGATACGGACCAGGAAAACTAGGATATGAGCTTATGATGGACTGTCATATTTTGATTGATTCTGGAAAGTACATTTTCAAAGTGCGTGAATTTGTTTATTTTAAGATTATGTTAAGAGGTGTCGTAATGCGTGAAAAACACTTGTACTCCAAGGTTTGAAATTTTTCGATTGTTTTAAGGATATTATCTTTTTAATGGCTTTTTGAACACATCAAACAGTGTTGCATTGTTAGGGAGGTGAAACAGACACACATTTTGTCCCTATTCTCTAGGTGGAGGATGAAAATCTTTGCTTGTTGACTTAGGCACACACTCAAATGCTAATTAGAATACAACCATCACCAAGTAGGAAATGGCTCCAGTCATGATGTTGTATTTCCTTGCACAAAGATTATCACCCTTTCGGGGATGAATCAGGAATTCTTTCAGTTCAAGTGTTGTCTATTATTGGGCAATCTGTTTGAAACCATCCCCCATAGAATTGCACAAGGAAAAATTGAGGTGTATAGCCCTATGAGTACCTAAATATATGTAGTCTCACAAGAAATATTCAAGTGGCTCCACTCTACATATACCCAAGCATGCTCAAGAAATGATGTCAAAATTCCATGAACAAAACTGGCTCCGTCTTCCAAGGCTTTAGCCTACAAGGAAGAAAATATTTATACTGAGTTGGAAGGGTTGGCGTAAAACCTGTCCTCACTTGGGTCATTCCTGGGAGATTTTTTCCTCAATCGACAAGCCCTCTACTATTAAATATGCTTACAAATGATTGGTGAGCTTTTGATGTCTGGATTTCTAATTCTTCCGAAGAAGAAGAGCATACTCTCCTAATCTAAGCCATTTTCTCCCAAAACAAAGTCAAGCAAAAGAGTTCTTTCCCTCAAGAAATGTTGTGCCTGATTTAGGTGTTCCTATTTAATGAAAACAAGATGCTTGAAAATAGATTTGCCTTGTTCAATTTGCCACAATATTTAATGAGTTTGCTTGTTCACTTTCTGTGTCCCAAAAGAAGTTATATGATGTATTTGTTCATTTATCCATCAATATTTAAATGCTTTGTGTTTGTTCAATTAGCGATCCCAAAAGAATTATACAATGTGATTTCTTGTTCATTTACCCCTGATTTTCACCACAAATGATAAAACAACGTCCGAATTTCTAATTTTACTCAAGAGGAAAAGAACATATTATCCGGTTGTTTTAGCAAGTGTGAAGAAAAGGTCTTAAGTTTAAAAAAACTTTGAAAGGGGTTAATATTTGAAAACAACTAAAAAATCCTACAATCACACATGTTAGTAACATCTTTCAAGCCCTGAATAGAACCTACAATCACTTGTTAAGCTTCTTAAGATGTCATGAAACACAACTGGTTAAGTGTTAGAATTAAGCAAATGAAGACAAGAAAGATCTTAACCACATGCGAGTGAGGAATTCTGGTATGCAATGCAGAAAACTGAATGCGAGCTTAGATCACCAGATACAAAATTTTGGTGACCAGATATGAGCTAGAACCTAATTCAATCTAGGAAACCCTGGATACGAGCCTAGAAAACCATGATATGGACCAGGAATTCATGGTGCAAGCAAATCCACCAGACACGAGCTTTCCCAACCAGATAAGGACCTGGACCTGAAAATTGGGACAAAAAATTGAGGAAAAATGATTAGAAAATGGGACCAAGTTGAAATATGGGCCCCACGGTGGGCGCTAGAAATGTGTGTCAAATGTTGCACTTGCTAGCTGTGACACAACACCTTAATAAGTCATTATGTTAGTGAGAAACAAGGGTTAATGAGCATATAAAACCCTAACATCGACCTATTTCTTTCTAACTAGGATGAGTGTAGTAAATAACATAACAACCCTCAGATTATGCTAATACCAGTGACATAAACAACCTAGCATGAAAGATTCAAGTTTAAAAATACTATTTGATTATCAAGCATGCATATTAGTATAAAAATGAGCATTATAACCATGCATGAAAGTAACTATGGAGTGTGCATGAAGCTATGAAGGAATGGGTAGCATAATAATGCTTTGAGATTCCTTCAAAACCTTGGCATAACAACACTACTATTCAAAAATTGACGCTTACTATGAGCTCCAAATCTCTTCAATTTATAGAAGAATGGGAGAGAGAGAGGGGAGACAAGGTTCATTAATAGATCCTGTAAGGTCATTAATGAAGTGTAAGAGCCATTAATGCCTTGGGCATTAATGAGGGATGGGCAAGAGGGAATATCCATTAAGGGGTCATTAATGAAATTCATTAAGAGGCATGGGAGGGAGTAAGACACAACTTGGCAAGTTGGTCCTTAGAGAAGTCAAGCTTGAGAAAGTTGACTTTCTCAATTGGGTTGAGTCCCTAATCACTTCCTTAATGGAATCTGACATCATTAGGAAGGGGGTTAGAATTAGATTAGGATTAGAAGAATGTTAAAAAGGGTGAATGGGTTGGGATAGGTTTGAACCTAGGGTCAAAGTGGTTGAGTTGGGTTAGGTTGGGGGTTTAGAGGAATATAAATGAAATAAATTAAACTTATTTAATTCATTCAAAAATAGGAAATTTAATTATTTAAACAACTTAATTACTTTTTAATAATTAAAGGACTATAGCTAATTAATTAGATTAATCAAGCTAAGGGATTGGTTCTTTTGCAAGTGAGAAAATGATTTAGGACTTTATTTAATTCCCAGTAAATTAATCATTTTAGCCATGTATTTGATCGATTATTAATTTTGGCTAAAGAAATTAACTTAGTGATTTTGATCACCTTAGGAAATTAAATTGATTCAAAGAATTATGCCAAGTAGTAACAAAGTCGTTTGGACATAATCAAGGGTATGATCACACTTAGAGAAAATAGGGTCTTTAGTCACAACAAAACAAATTAGGGTGGTTATAGGATTCATCAAAGAACCCCTGCAATTTGGGTTCTTCTTCATCTTCTTTATTTGCCCCAAAGAAATGATCTCACGGGTGAAGGCACCATGAGTGGGTTCTTGCATAGGCATCTCTGGGGGAGTAGGACCTACAGTTTGTTGTCTATCCAATTGGGAGATCATGATGACCTTTTCTAGTGTGGCATAGTTCACCTAGGAATGAGAGATGGTGTCATGCAATCTACACCAGTTAGTTAGGGGGTAGAATTATGCAAGCTGTGTAGAATGAATGGGTCAAGCACCACCCTGAGTGGTGTTCTGGTTTGGAGGAGGACCTTTGGTGTTTGCGTTGTTATTCCATTGTTGTTGGTTGGGCTGAGGCCCATTTTGTAATTCCTTCCTTTGGCATTGGTATTTCATTGGCTGGAGAAGATATTCCCTCTCTGGGAATTGGGGTTGTGGAGTGCAAAAGACCCTGCCTTTAGCTATCCCATGTCCACAGTCAGTGAGAATAACAATCTCCAGAAGGATTCAACCTCAGCGGACAGCTGAGTGTTCACGTCACAGTGTGATGGTTGTTGCGGTTGGTTCCCAAGGAAAGAGGAAGAAGCTCTTGGAGTCAAGGGCTGCAATCCTCCTGCCACAGGTGACTGGAAGAAAGGTACTCCAGAGGATTGTGTCGAAGGTTGTTGCATTTGCTGCGGCTAGTTCTAGGGAACAAATTCCAGACCCGGTATTTTTTGTGCTTGCATTGGGTATACATACTAGGCCTGCTGGTCTATCAGCAATGGTGGGGGATTCATGGCCATCGCTGGGGCACCCATTACCTGATTGGGGTTGTATCCCTGAGTGTAAGAAGTTCCCCTGGGTATCTTGTTGAAAGGCGTGCTCTGCCCAATCCTGTCGGGAGCTTTGTTCAAACCATGGGACAACTCTAAGGCTAGGTTGTAAACCTTCGCCAAAGTATCCTGGTCATTGGGGGTGGTGGTTCTCCATAGGAGAGTGGAAACAAAAGGGTCCATAGCATTAAGGTATGCCTAGATGGTTACATCCGTGAATGGGATAAAGGGACCCATGTACTGCTTCAAGGCCCGTTGGAACCAGTGGTTAAATGTTGCAAGGGGTTCATTTGGTTCCTTCCTAATGGAGTTAAACTATCTGTGGGACCATACTGGGTCTACATGTATGCAGAAGGATGCTAGGAAGGTGTCCTCCATATCCTGCCAACTATTTATGGATTAGGCCGACAATTTAAGGTACTAGTTTAACTCATTCTGTCCCAAGGACAGAGGAACATCTGGGTCACAACATCTTGATGTTGGATCCCATGTTGGTTCATGGCATCTTTGTATTCCTGTAGATGCTCTTATATGGTTCGTGAGCCTAAATGCTCATATCGGGGGAAGATCTTCTCCAGGTGTGGAGGAAGATCATTGGTAGCACCAGGAAACTACCCCATGGGCGACCTGGTGTTACCAAAATACATAGCCATTGGGGGTGTTGGATTTTGGCTAGGTTGAGCGTTGGTCCCCAAAATTTTTTGAGAGACTTGGGTGTTCTGAGATATAGTAGATCCCCAAAAAATGTTGGCTGGCTTGGTTTGTGGGGTCCACTTCTTTCGAGCAAGAGGCTCGAGTTCAACAAACCTAGTTCTGGGATTGGGGGCTAATCTAAGGAATCTTTCAAATTATGCAGGTGAAAATGATCCAATCCCACTAAAGGTTTGCTTCCTAAAAATATGGCTTGGGGAAACCTCAGGTGGTGTAAAGCCAAAATACTCTAAAGGGGATGAGCTCATGCCCTCCTTCTAGCACCAGTTTATGTTGACGGGACTTTGTGACTGGTCCACCAACAGAGTGTAAGTTGTCACCGGGTACCAGGGTACTTGCCAAATTTTCCTGTAAAGGTTGCCCAGGGAATAAATTCTCCAGGCCTTCAAGCACCTGAGAGTTGAGTCTTGACAGTGCGGGAGCTAAGTTGGGAGTGTGACTGTTTTGTTCAGGGGGATAGTTGGTTTTCTTGGCTCATATTCTCTGGGTATTTTGTTAGGTCAAGGTTTCCTGCAAGCATTCAAATTATCAACTAAACTTCAAAAGATATGCTAGGGTTAGAGAGTATCCATTCTACCTATAGTTATGCAAATACATTTAAAAAATCAACCATGCTCTAACATACTACACTAAATACTGAATGCATACATAACCATCAGCTCATACATATTCAATAGCGAGGGGAAAAGAGGTTGTTAATCTACTTAAACCATTAAAGCAAGGGACATCAGAAACATACAACACAAAATAGTATTAACTCAGAGATAAGGACACCAACAACAACATTGTGAGAATCCTTCCCTCTTCATTAATGGTTTTCCAGCATCAGTAGTGTGTACATCAACAACTCCAAGGGAGAATCTATCTACCAAGAACAACTAAGAACTACTGAGCATTGAGCTCTGCAACTAAAAGAAATGAAAGTGTTGAAATGCTATTGCTATGGACTAAAAAATCATCAATTTCACTGACCCTTGAAATGAGGTTAGACTTGTTATTTATACACATACCTACCCTAAATTTAACCTAATCTAACTTTACACTCAACAATAAAATACAATTTTTGGTGGCCAGTACTACCTGCACTACGTTACAACAACCTCGAAGAGAGAAAAGGTCTGACATGTAAAAATAATAAGACAAGAAGAGAAGTATAGAAGAATCAGCATAGAGAAGAGTGCTGGAGGGAGGAAAGAAGAAATTTGATCTCTCTGAAGCTCGAGGCTACATGCCTCATCAATGCAAAAGCAGCTCACTATCTTTGATGCACCAGGTGTTTAATGCTAGAGCGGCACCTCAAGAAGACCATCTGTTAGAATCACCTTTCCATCTAATACATGTCATCGGGATCACCTACTTTCTAACCTTGTTATTAACCACTGGATAGTAACCGATTGGCTTCGGGGAACCTGGACGCGGGTCACCAGAAGAATACAAAACTGTGGATTTGGAACTCCAGGCTTTGGGAGCTTACACTTAAAGGATAATGAATGTAAAAGAATGCACCTTGCTAGTGATAACCCCCAGAATCTAGATAATTTTATTTCCCTTTACTGTTCTTAAATGCCTCCAAAACTTGGTTGATGTCATCCTCATCTATGTCTTTAATGTTATTCCACTATTCGTGGACAGCCTCAAAATTTTCTTCAACTTCTCTGGCCTTGCTCCAAAATTCATCCACTATCTTTACGGCGTCATGAGCCCAGAGCATCATCTTAGATAATATTGACAGCCTTCCTTCGTCAAAGTCCCTGACAGACTGGTATAGGGACTCCGTTAGCTCATCGTACTTACTGAGGACATAGTCCTCTAGGGCGCATGTTCCAGTGGTGAAGGGGTTGACTTGTGACACCCTTACAACAAATGCTTTAAATAGGTCCAAAGGATATCAGACCATAGTTACTTTCTCTCCTAGGGCCTTAACCAGTTGCTTGCATACCTCAATCTTGAGGCCAAGTCTGGAGTACTAGGCCCGGAGGGACTCGTATGATTCTTCCCCCAAAATTCCTGTCTCCATGACAACTTCTTCCCCAAAGTTGAAGACTTCATCCAACCCGGTCTTCCACCCTTCATATTTTTCCATGTCTCCCTCCTGTAGGTTAGTGGAGACATTCACCTAATTCAGGAGATTGTTGATCTAGTAAAGATCCGGGAGTGACACAACTAAAAATTGCCTTACGGTCATTATCTGTTCAACAATCCATCCATCCACAGCCTGAGATTTCTTATTCATACCTCTCAGTGCATCTATGTCACCCTATGGGAGTGGTGCTCTAGATGTGGAAGCTTCCAGAGGAATGGCCATGATGGGTTGTGCTAGCTCCGTTAAAAGCTCGAGGAGATTTACGTTCTTTTCCCTCTCTTCTTTGAGTTTTTGTGCTTGCTTGTTGTAACGAGCCTCTTTCACCCAGATGGCTTCTTTTAATAGGTCCAATTAGCCCTATTTGTCCCTCCTCCCAAGAGGTACTTCTGTTATTGTATATTCTTCAGCTCTAGCCACTGCTACATCTATCTCTGGTGGAGGTGTTGCGACTACCATAATTATTTCTCTACCCGGACCGGTTCGAGTGGAATGGAGGGTCCAGGCCTTCTTTTGATTTGGGGCCCCCTACACTTGTGCCATCATCTTAGCTAGAGAGAGATGGGCCTTTGTTTTTGTAGGGACCTTCCTCTTTCTAGAATCCACCAACCATTATGGTGGCGGGGGTGGCCTTGCTACCAATGTTTGATCTTGTGAATCCCCCCAGGGTTTTGTTGTTCATTCCCCGTGTCTCGAGTCCCTTCGGACTCTTTTCTTGTATCTTTCAGATCACATGCATTATCCACCTTGGTGGAATTAGTATCTTCTACCTCGGTGTCCACTTCCTCAGCAGCATCAGATTTAACATCTATATCTCCGAGGTTCTTCCCCTCACCTTACTGCTATTGCAGCTCTCCTTTGGCT
The DNA here is from genome assembly GCA_018584345.1 of Thuja plicata. Lineage (NCBI taxonomy): Eukaryota > Viridiplantae > Streptophyta > Pinopsida > Cupressales > Cupressaceae > Thuja > Thuja plicata. The sequence continues at coordinate 111,410 of MU224439.1, forward strand.
TCTTCTGTCAGAATATCTCCCTCCATTGGAATATTTTTTTTGAGGTGGTGGAGGTACAGGGATAATATTAAGCATTTGGGCCACTATGATCACCTCACCAAATGTTACCTTCTTTGGAGTAGGACGTGGCATCTGGAGCATGGAGGCTAAGATTACGGTTGCTCTTGTAGGTCTAGTTCTCTCAGCAGATGCCAGTTGCTCATTTTGGACTCATCTTTCCTCCATGATGTTGGTCTCTAGAACCTGTATCTCTGGTACATTGGAGACTTTTACCTATTCTAGCTCCTTTTCTTTTTCAACCCAGGCTTCCTGCTCTATGGCAGCTTCTTTCTTCAGGGTCTCCCCTTCAATGGGGATTACTAATTCATCCCATGTGGTGATTTCTTCCACCGCTTTCCCGATATCCCCTTGTAAGTTTACAAGTTCATCTGCCCTGAATATGTCATCAAAGTCATTGTGCAGAGGGGAGGTCTCTGGGGGATCTTTAGGTTGATTGTCCAGCTCTGGGGAGTCTAAGGAAACAATCTGTATTTTGGGGATGCTGGTCATCACAAGCTCTGGCTCCACATTTGGCTAAGGATTAGTTGTTCTTTTCTTCTTCCTCCTTGTTACCATTGGGGGCCTTACATCTAACATGGTTTCTCGTTCTTCCTCCGCTCCGGTCCCTGTTACTTAGACCATTAATTCTACAATTAAAGGGGAATTGGGAGGGTGGACAGGTATGGCCATAATAGTTGGGGTTGCCAACCAGGTGATTAATTTTTCTTTCATTTGTTGGGATGCTGCCAAAGTTTGTTGCATTTTTTCCACTATTCAAACCATGGATGGGACTTGAGACGGGGTCCCCATTTTCCTCTTTCCTCTATCCTCATCTTGCCAGTAGATTCCAGCCCCAAAAGTTGAACCCTGCATAAATGGGCCAACTTTGCATGTACTTTTCAGATACACCTTTTTAAAATACACATGACTGTGCTTAATTACATTATGGGTAATGTCCTCTATTACCGGACCCTCCGATGCATCCCAGTTTACCAGAGGGAGGGCCATTTTGCCTACTTCCTTTTCTTTATATTGTCGGTCCTCTATCGACCCGATATCAGAGAAGTCCTTGGGGAAATTTCGAAGCTCCAGTCGTTTCATCATCCCCTATGTCATCTGATCAAAATGCCATTTGCAGACCTCAAAATCATCATGGAAATCTTCCCAAAAATATTCTATGTGAAGCTCATGCAGAGGGGCTTCCCAGGGAAGTGCCATCACTATCTTGCCTAGCGGATCAAAATCCTTCCACTTTAAATAGAACTTCGCCAGCCCTAAAATTTTAATTTCATTATTGGCTTCTTTGGCCATGGCAAGGCTACACAAATAGTTCCCACACGAAATTGGGAATGAGACATTGGTGACCTTCTTCACCGTGAAGAGGGCATGCAGTTCCATGATCTATCTACAGTATTATAGAAGAATTATTTTATTCCCACAATGTTTGGGTAATAAATAGGGTTTCCCAGAGAAGTCGGTCACCTGAATATATGTATGTTGCTGATACTGAAAGTAATAGTGGCCATAAGTGCTGACCAAATCCATTGCTTCCTTGGAGAGCTGGTATCCGGCGTGCCGAGTAGGTGTGAGGAGGTTGTAGTAAATGAAGGCATCATTCACTCAATGGAAGCTGAGGAAACTAGCATCCCATTGGATCTGTGAGAAATAATCCCATGGAGCATTCTGGCCTATGCTAGTTCAGATCATGCCTGCTATAAGTAATCCCTAGGTCATGGGGCGTTATTGTGCTAGTGCCCACAAAACATAGGATGTCATGTAGAATTTGGGGGTCTGGATGATCTTGACCAGCTGGGAGTCCACGTGGTTTTCAATGATAGTGGCCCAATCAAAATTTTGCCCACCAGAGGCGATGCCTAACAAGAAATAGTACATCCATACCAAGAATTCCCAGGCATGGGGTTCTCTAAAGCGCCTACATAGAAATATAATCCCTTCCTAGATACATTCTTTAAAATCCCCATGGGGAATTTTCAGCTTCATCTTTTTGCAGTCCCTTCTTGGGGACTTTAGCTAGTGAGTGTTCAGATGTTGCCAGGAGAGAAGCGAAGCTTCATCAAACTCCTTTAATGACATGGACTGGGGGAGAACAATGACTCCTTGTAATTGGGGGATCCCCAGCCCCAAAGTAAATGTAGTCACATCAAGAGTAATGATGGGTGCCAGATAGTGTAGTGGCCGAGGATCGGTGAGAAAAACAACCCGGGTGAGGGCATTGTAGAGCATTTCTAGTTAGAGTATCAGCTCTGGTTCTTGCACCGAGTAGGGAAAACTTGCAGCTTTGATAATTTTGGACGTGGCCATGTGTTTGGCCATATTATCTCTGGTGGTCCTCTGTTGGTAAATGGCTTGGACCAAGTCCTCCATTTCAGCCCATAGTCTAGTCTCTATGTCTGTTATTTCCTGCAACTTGGAGTCCACCTTGGACCGCATGAGAACACCCTCCCTTGAGTATTTGGAGGTTAGTGGCAATTTGGCTAGCATCTTTTTGGCCTTAGTTTTTGTAGCTACCCGAGTGGAGGTAATTGGCAGCTCCGAGCTATTAGGAGTGATCACTTCAGACATTTTGATCGAACTATCTGCAACCTGCAAGACCAGAGAACTGTCAATGCATGATATGATAAAAATAATATTTTAGGGACTCTGGGGAATTCATCACCATTTCACACCTATCCAAAAGTGTTAGCATACGTCAAAATTCTAGAATATCAAAATTAATGAGGATCAAATTCTGATCAACGCCCAGGGGCTCCGGGGCATTGGTTTAGGCAACAAGATGGAATGAAGACCCAGGGGATTCCCAGCACCCAGAGTCCAAAAAAACTAGCTATTTGTCAACATGACCAGTAGTGAGCCATACTTGGCTGACATGGGTCATCACGTGGCCACGCGACAGGTGGCGTTAAAGCTCTTAATGGAGACAAGTGGGCTGACACATGTGAAGTAAATGCCAAAAGGGATGGGATTTGAATGCTTGTTCATGGGAAATTAATCTCACCATCAAGACAACATGACATAGGAGAGAGAAAGTTATCATGGCTCGAACAGGTGAGGTGTTGATTTTGAACCATGGTGAATACCTCTCTGACGAGCTCAACAATTTGGTTTGGTCATGAGGGAGTGCGATGAGATTTCCACAAATGGAAGGATACACATGGAATATACATCAAATATACATAAGGCCGAAGTGCTATGAGGGTTGAAGCACAACTCACAGGCTGACCAAAAAAATGAACATATATACAGCTATAAATAGGAAATTACACAATGTACAAATTATACAGGAAATATTTACACTACTATACAAAGTATACAAACACTACCTTAAACTAAAAATACATAGAGGGTGGACGACCCTCTAGTAGAGCCATCCAACCAATAGGAGGTGATAGAAGAGCCAATGCAAAGACATGACAAAACAAAAATAGTACAAAAAACCAGACAGGAAGCAAGAAAAACCAAAAATAGAAAACAAAAGGAAGAGAGATGAAATGCCTGCCTAAAAACATGGGGAATGCAAGTAGGTGAGCATGGGAAGAATTCTGCAACTAGTTTACCTTGGAATGGCTACGAAAACACCACTACTTACTTCTATTTGATCATTTTTAATCACCAAAGCAATCTGCAGTTAATCGCTCTGAATCACCATAATCTCTTTGGTAATCGCCTGAGTGTTTTAATCACAGTAAATGTGAAAATGAAAGGTGAAACCAATTTATACCCCTAGGGTAAAACCATGTTGCATTCCTTATGCAAACTCTGAAAAAGGAAAAACTTGGTACTCCGGACCGGGGGATTCCATGCAGCCAGACCTTCCAACAAAAGAAGACATGATGGAAAAGTATCCCAGAGTCTGGGATCCGAACGACTCAAAAGAAAAAACAAATGAACTCTAGGACCAAGTCCCATAGACAAAAGAAGATAAAAAGAAAAATAAAAACAACCCTTGCGGAAGAAAAGCCCAAAGGGAAACAAAAGAAACAAGAGAAACCAAGGAAAAATCAAAAGGGAAAAAGGGGGGACCCAACATTTTGCCCACAAAATGTAGGGACGGGTATGCAAGGCATAACACATTGGAGTATGAAATAAACATTGATCTTGCAACTAAGGTAATTGATGCCTTGATCAATGAACCATTGGATAAGAAAAAACCCAAGTTTAGAACCTATGAAGAGGCCAAGACAAGAATAAAATATGGCCTAGTTGTTAAGAAAATTGTGAGGATAAAGGACAAGATGGTAAAGAACCTCAAGAAGATATTGTCGGCAACTGAGGAAGAAACTAAGCAGGAAGAGGAAGTTGAATAGGAGGAAGAAATCGAAGAACAATTATCTATCGATAAAACTGAGGAAAAGGATGAATCCAAGGAAATAGAGTTAGATTCACCACCTCCTCCACCAACTAAGAAGCCAAGGACAACAATTGCTTCTAGAACAAGAAGCCAAACATCAAAGGATTCTACTCCTTCACCTTTGAAGAAAGGAAAGGTAAGAATGTAAAAAAGGAAATCTACCACACCAAAGAGAGGTAAAAACAAAAGAGGAAGGAAATTCATCAGAACCTGAGAGGATATTGAAGACACCGAGCAAGATGAAGCTATAGAGGTAGAAAGTGTCAAGGTAACAACTCCTGAATCTATTGATGACATATGCAAATCTATTACAGATTCAAAGATTAGAAGATGGTTGAAATTAGACCCAGAAGATTAGAATAAAATAGAGGATGCTATCATAGCAAAAATGTAAAAGTTTAAATATATACCGATTCAATTTGAAGGCAATCATGTACCAAGAGAACTATTGGATAGACTATATTCTAGATGGACATTTACTTTGAAGAATGAGAAGGAAATAAGAGAAAGAGTACTTGTTACTCTCATGCCACCTAAATAAAAGAAGGTAGAAATAGATGAAATGATAGAGAAATAAAAAAAGATTTCTCATCGAAGTTGAGAGCATATAAATTTATTGAAGGAAAGCTTATAGAGCTTGAATAGGAAAACCATAAGAAATGGTGTAAAATTACGAATAGGCCTACTGAGGAGGAAAGCCCTGAAAAAGAACCACAACAACAAGATGTTGATAAGGCACCTCAAGATGACACATATGTTGAGTTGGACAAGGAAGAAGATGATACAACCGGCAACAAGAATGTAGATGTTGCAGATGAATCATGGCCATACACCACAAATGAAAACATTGTGGATACTAACATCATTGACATTACCGATGACCCAGCAGAGGAAGTTAATAAAGATGAAGATGTCACTGTTGCAAAGAACACAACCGATGAGTAGGACACAATAGATGATATTGCACAAGTAAACATTCTAGGAAACATGCCAATATTGATACAAGCTATCATTATTCTACAAGAATCAAGCAAGTCCCCTAAAAAGGATACTCCCATAGATGTAGGGGAAGAAGAAAAGAAAGACAAAACTGATGGTCAGCAAGACATCGGAGCTACTCAAGATGTAACCGATACTGATAAGGTTATAGGAGGAGATACAAAAAAGGATGCAGATACAACAGAGAAGAGTGCAAGCACAAAGAGTGATGAAGCTAAGGACACCGATGAAGGAGACAAACCTAAAGATGGTACTCCTGAGGAAACCAAAAAATGTGCTACCAACGATGTGAAGGTGAATTTGGAGATGTCTACAGACACCTGACAAGATGAAATAGATACCAAGCAACAAAAAGAAGCACAACAGGTCACTTCATCGAGCACAAATGAGAAATTCAAGAAATTGGCATGGTTTTGCATTCTAGCGATTCACAAAAGAAGAAGAAATCAAAGAAGAATAAGATGGAAGTCACCTTGGATGAACTTATTGAAATACCAAAGTGTGACCCATCTACACTTGATTTTGAAGCACTACAAGAATATGATGAAATATGCCAAAGGAAGGCATTACAGGAGAAGCTGAAGAAACAACATAGGGACTCTATGGTACTAGAGACAACACGAGACATATTGCACCAGATTATACTCGATATTGATATTGATCAGAACAAGACCATATTAGATCAATTAGAAACTCTCAACAATGCAATAACAACTCAGAATATTGATGCTAAGAAGGCAATAGAGGAGAGAGAAGAGCTAAAGTACTAGTAGAAGTTCATTGAAAACATCAACCAAGAAGTGGCGGTTAATAAGGTAAAGCTATCAGAATTCATCACTGAATTAGATCCAATAATATATGAAGCTATAACCTTGATTCAAAAATTGAGCACATTAGAAAAGTTTTCTAAGGATAATAGTGACAACATTGAAAAGATGGATACAGATCTAGAAAATAGTGTAAAAAGCTTAACCACCGATGGAGACAATGAAATTAAGTTGCATTATGAGAAGATAATGGACGTAAAGTGGTTAAGGCAGGAACTGTGGGAAGTAGAGACACATTTCAGAGAAGAAGTCACTGAGCTCCAAGATCAACTTCTACCAAACCTTACACTGCTTCAACAGCATATCAGTTCAACAAGGCAACTGGTAGGAACCCTAGAGATGTCTGTAGAAGACAACATCTATGACATGCACTCCAAGATCACACTCGAGCACATGGCTCTGGAGAACCTAAAAGAACAATAAGATAAAATGATGGAAGACATGAAGTCTTCATACTCCCACATTTTTGATAAGCTCTAAGGTATTGGACCTTTGCCCTTAATATCCAAAAAGGGGGAAAATGATATGAGTACAAAATAAAAGGGAAAATGATATGTATATTCATTCATTTAGATGGGAAAATGGTAAATATTTATATGTATTTTCATATGGGAAATGATATGTAGAAGGAAAGATGTCATATGTATAGATATACCGGCATATACATAGGGGGAGTCATTAAATGACTAAGGATTATATATGTTGTATATACTTAACATTTTGTTAGTATTTTGCACATATCAATTTTTTATTCTAATGTCAAAGGGGGAGATTGTTGACATTAATTTTCTATTAGTATGCAAACAACACTTTTGGTAAGCATACACCGAAAGACAGGACAAGAGAACACCGAAGATCAGATAGAAAGAGATCACCAAAGATGACTAAGTGCAAAGGGAACTGACGACACAACTTAGTGTGTACACCAAAATTACAAAGAAGAAAGAAATAGAGGAACCTGATGTACAAGATACAGTGCATATCAATGAAATAGTTAAAGTGCAATCAACAGAAAAAAACCGAAGGACAGTCAAAGCATAACCAACAGATAGACACCGAAATCCAGTTGCAGCCTGCAAAAAGTGGATCTGACTTCCACGTCAGATAAAGAAAGCTTATTCTATTTATAGGATATTGATTTTTTTTAAATCCATTTATTTAGGGACAAGATGCATGAATGTAAGTTCTTTAATCAGTCTAACTGATTTAAAACACATAGACTAGGAGATCTAGGTACAAGTTGTAAACCTGATCATAGAGTTAACATTGTTTTTCTTGAAACTTGATGATGTCAATCCATCTTATAATAGATGATGAAATCACTCATTATACATGGATGAAAAAGGATGTGAAGATAGAGGAGAACATGAATGAAGAAAATGAGCACATCTATGGATCAGATTGAGAGTTTCAAGAACAAGAACAACAAAAGGTGAATTTGGTTATCAGAACCAAGAACAAAGGCTACCGAGAATCAGAGGTATTATTCAATCATAATAAGGTGATAATATTTTTCATGTAAACTAAATTGGATCTGTATCAGCAATAGGAGATTACATTTGCCAGGTCAATTTGTAATTTTCTATCATTCTAACAAGTGGAGCAAAGTGTAAAAATCCTTTCAAGGAAGGTGGATTTAACAGTCCAACAATGAATCTCTTAACCGAGTGCACACTCAATAGTGTTGCTAAAGATCTTAATAGAGTGGGCTTTAACAGGTCTCCATCGATACTCTTAACATGGTAGATCATCATAAGTGATCAAATTGTAAGCCCTAATCGGCCCCTTCCAATCTGTAGATGGTGAAGATTTTGTGGGTGTCATCCCCACCACAATTTTTACTTCCTAACAGGAGTTTGCTGCGATATCATATCTTGTGTTATGTGTCAATTTTTTTTTTTTTAGGAAAAAGTGGGGTTGCCACTAATATTTATATTAATAATAAAACTAGTTCAAGAGCTCAGTCGGGAAAGAGCCAGTAACAAAACCCGACGTCATTACTCAATACAATGATATACAAAAGCTATAAGTATGAATATTACATTACTAGTTGACCGCAAAAAAGCGTCAAAAATGAAACCACATTATTTGCTCAATAACTTATATCAAGTTAACATTTACAATGTGGGTGAATCAAAATTAACCCCTCTTAATAACTTTGACACACACATCTAATAAGAAACTCCTATCGGATCGGTGTTTATATATTTGCAAGCTTTGAAAAGTTAGGCTTTATGCCTTCAAAAAGGTGACCAAAATGCTGATGAAGAAGAGACCACTTAAACCGATAATCATATGCAATTTCACCCGTTGATCATGCAGAAAGAAACCTAAGTGTTGAGGAGCCATCAGTAGTCAGGAAATCCAAAAGCAACATGCTTTGTAACCCTAAATGCCATTCGACACTAAATTTATGCAAAATTTGATACAAAAAATTTTGCTGTAACTTTCGTTATTCCTCCATTGGGTTGAAATCTTTGGGGGAGAAATCTAAGTGAGTACAAGGTGACCATCCCCCACCATCTTCGTTGTGTGCTTGCAAGCTATCCCATCCCGAAACTTGATTGATTTGTTGGGAATCGACCCAACCATCCCTATTGAAAGAGTGGGTAGCTGGCCATACTTCCTGCAGATGCTCAATCGAGATTTGGGGCCATCAAAATTCACTACCCTGATGTTGAGGGGATACTATTGTGCAAGCAAGTGGAGATTCTGCAGTGTTAGACCTATCGAGTAGTAAAGTCAATGCATCCACTATTTTACAAATCGGCTCTTCCGAGTTCAAACCCAATGTTCGACCCACTGTTTGCAGAGCAACAGAAGTTTGGAGATTGCTCTGTTCTTCCAACACCCTTTTGATTTTATCATAGGTGACCATGGCAGCGTGGTTTGATAACAATGACTACCTTGTAAAAATACCACCTATCAAAGCATGACAACTCCATATGTCATAATTTTGCATGGCTCTCTGTAACTTATTGTCATCCCAAAATTTTGGCACCACAAACTTTCGAGCGATTTCTTCCAGTAAATGAGCTGATTGCAATAAGTCCATAGCATTCGAGAGGAAGATTGAAACTAATTATGAAGGATATATAAGCTATTTGGTTCGCAGTTCTATATTTTCCTTGCCAATGACAGATTTAATTGCTTCCCTTACGTTTGTAGAATGAACTATGAAAATACCTGCAAGAATTTCCTCTATTATTTGGGTTGGGAGGGCTTGTTCTAAATCCGAAGAAGAAATTTGAATTCTGTAATTCTTAGGCATTAATTCTATGTGTAAACTCCCACATTGATCACATACGCTGAACTCCAAACTATTTAATGCCATGGCCCCTCAGTCTTTGCAGCGTTCTGGAACCCGAAAGGTAAGATACTGTTGTATATACAAACAGAGGGAAGGCTGTAATTATATTGAGTATTCATGTTACTAATTTGCCCGAAGTATGAGTTAGACACACAAATTTCAATCATGTGGGAAGATTTGAAATCTCCCAACTTGCTTTTTACTCATACGAATTTATGAGCTCGAGAATGGCTGCTAATATCTTCGGTACTTTGACATCATTATTTCGCAATATGCTTGTGTACTCTTAATTCCTAACCTCAAATTTGGAGACGGCATATTAAACATTTGGAAATAATAGGATATACACAATCATCGTAAGATGTGCAATCCCCCAAATATGTGTGGACTAACATGGAAAATCAAATCAATAAACCACACATCCCTTTGATCGGTTTGGGATTTGATACTGCAGTCTCCTCGCGGAATAATTATAATATGAAGTACTTTACAACACCAGTTGTAATTATAATGCATACCATTTGATATGAATACTTTCGTAGCCCACATGTGGATTACTTCATACTTCTGATTGAATATAATCGTGCCTTCATAATTTGGCAGGTATATTTATGTATTTGAGTTCTGAACTCAAATTTATACCCCTCAACCTTATTTCTTAAAGTGCCAAGCAATTTGAGTTTAATAGATATGTAATCAAATAAATGATTTATCTATGTTTACCATCTTCATTACATTAGGCCATTTCTTTGTAATGCTATCCACACTTGTATCTGATATATGATCTCCATCGCATCCCATATTTGAAAGAAGATCAGCAACTCTGTTACCTTCCCTCAATGTGTGTGAAATTGTTAGATTAGGGAAACTGTCTAAGAGGCGCCAAATGTGTGTCAAAATATATTTCAATTTCCAATTAGATGATTCCCTTTTGACACATGCATTAATAATCACCTGCGAATCTCCTTCCACATGTAAGTTCTTAATTCCACACTGCTTTGCCAATGTGAGTCTTGTTAGCATTGCAAGAGCTTCTGCCAAATTGTTTGTACCATTTGGTAATTGAGAGGCAAAACATGCTATAAGATTTCCCTTGAAATCTCTAATACATGCCCCTGCACCTGACTTTCCAGGATTACCATGATAGGCGCCATCGAAGTTTAATTTTTTGTAATGAGACAATGGGGGTTGCCAATGGATAATTGATCTGTCTATTTGACTAGATGTCTTCTTAAGATTTTCCCACCCCGTGGGGATACTAATTTTGTCCCAATTTCTCAGAACTAAAGTATCCCATGCTGTCAATACAGGATTATACCCACATCTATAAAGGCTTGCATTCACAACCTCAGATATTGAATTTTCAATTGTATCCAGAACTGTTTCCAAGCTTGATGTTTCATTTCTGAAAATCCTTTTATTACGCTCCCACCATAATGCCTAGATAATAAGAGAGGGGGCGCATATCCAAATATTAGCAAGGAGAGAATTATAATGTAGTTCTGGCCAATATTCAAAGAGATCCCATAATTTATTGGGTAATGGTGTTTGATACCCCAGTTTGTTGAGGACATGTCTCCAGCACTTTTGTGCAAAAGTGCATTGTACTAGTAGATGATCACCAGTCTCAATTTTTTCTTTGCATAGGTGACACTGAAAAGCTTGAGTAATGTGAAATTTTTCTAATCTATCACTTGTAAGAATTCTGTTGTTCAACGCAAGCCATGCAAAGCATCCTGCTTTTGGCAAGGTGGCTTGATTCCAACAAAAGTGGTAACATCTCGATGGCATGTTTTGTAATTCCTCCTGTTGCATAATTCTATACCCCTCTCTAATGGAATATTTTCCATCCTTAGCAAGAGCCCATATTAGTTTGTCTTCCTTCTTAGAACAATATACTTGCCTTGTTGTAAGAATTGAGTGAAGTAGTTCTGTATTATGCCTTGAAAGATGTAGATCATTTGGGTCTTTCCATTGCACCTTGCCTGAGAATAAGTTGACAGCTAGTATAAAATCAATGATATATTTTCCCCATTCATTTTCTGTTGCAATGATTATTTCTTGTGGAAGAGTTGGTGTTAGGAGAATGGGGAGTCCATTCCAAGAATCTCTCCAAAATTTAACACTTGCACCATTGTTAACTGCCCAGGTGACATAGTTAAGGATAGTTTGTCTTGAAGACATCATAAAGTTCCAGATCACTGAGCCTTTGGGTGGGTCTTCTATGGTAAGGATTCAGGTTGGATTTTCATTATCCAAGTATTTACTTTACATAATCTGACACCATTTATTGTACGGCTTTCTGAGCATCTGCCAGACTAGCTTACCTCCAAATGCCTTATTGCGGAATGATAGATAATGTATCCCTGCCCCTCCAACTTTTGGACCTTTTGCCATATCTTTGAGTGAGATTAGGGGAAGTTTTTTCTCCCCATTCATATTTGCTGTCCAAAGAAATCTTTTGATCAATTTTTGAATTTGCTATATAACTGATGACGAAGCTTTTAACACAGCTAAGTAGTAATTTGGAATTGCAGAGAGTACTGATTTCACAAGCAGTATTCAACCTGATAAAGAGAGCCACCTAGCTTTCCATGCCAAAGTTTTGGTCTTAATTCTCTCAATAACTGAAGACCAATAGGAATTTTTATTTGTACCAAAAAATAGTGGAATTCCAAGATAGGTTGAAGGCAAGATATCAATAGAAAAATCTAGAACTTGAACAATTTTGGTTGAGATGAGTTGACTGGTGTTGAAAAGATAAATTTGTGACTTATGTGCATTAATCTGTTGTCCAGATATAGCGGAGTAAAGATCCAGTACATATTTTATTCTTTTCACCTCTCTTACTTCTGATTTTCCAAAGAGCAATGTGTCATCTGCAAACAAGGAATGGGTGATTGAAATATTGGTACCCCCAATTTTAACTCCACTCCACAGGCCCAGAGAATGTTGGTTCTTGATTTTTCTACTTAATGCCTCTGCCATTAGTATGAAAAGAAATGGAGATATTGGATCTCCCTGTCTGATTCCCTGGTTGGAAGAAAAGAAACCAACCAGGCTCCCATTTATGATTACTGAAAAGCAGGCCCCTGAAATGCATGCCCGTATCCATTTACACCACTGCTGTGAGAAGCCAAATTTGAGGAGGACTAGAAAGAGGAACTCCCAATTTACTTTTTCATAAGCTTTCATCATATCCAACTTAACAAGAAAATTTGATGTATGAGCCTCCTGAATAGAATGTAGAGCCTCATGGGCTACTAATGCTCCTTCCATGGTTTCTCGACCTAGAACAAAACCTCCCCGTTCTTGGGAGATAAGTGAAGGAATAAGATACTGAATCCTCATATATATTTCTTTAGTGATGATTTTATAAACTGTGTTGCAGAGCGAAATTGGTCTGAAATCTGCAAATTTTTTTGGATCTTTAACCTTCGGTATGATGGCAATATTGGTAGTATTGAAATATTTCAATATTGACTTACTTTTCTTTGACTCTTCCACTACTGACAGCAACTCCCCCCCAACCACATCCCAACAAGATTGGAAAAAGAGTGGAGTATACCCATCCAGCCCTGGAGCTTTATCTAATGGTAGTGACAACACTACATGTTTGATTTCATTAATAGTGAAAGGTGCCATAAGATTTAGGTTATCTTGTTGTGTAACTTGAGTTGGGATAGCAGCCAGGATTTCATCTACTTGGGCTTGAGATGGATAGATAGCTTGAGCTAGAGCAAGGAGATTTTTGAAGAAGTTTACTCCTTCTTGTTGGATGTCCTACGCATTTGTTAATGTCTTACTCGAAGACATTTCAGTTATAGAAAAAATTGTACTATTTGCCTTTTTTTGTTTAGTCGAGGCATGGAAAAACTTAGTGTTTTTGTCTCCTTCTCTAAGCCACAGTTCTCGGGATTTTTGTCTCCAGTACTCTTCCTCCCTAGAACACAATTCTTCCCACTCCTGTTGAAGAAAATTCTGTTTGTTGTAGGATTGGTTGTCCATTCCATGTTGAATGGTATGCTCATGTAATTGTGACAATTGTTCTTTGACCAAATCTTTTTGTTGAAATATATTTTTAAACACTACTTCATTCCACCTTTTAATGCAGCTTTTAAAATATTTCAATTTCATTGCCAGCTGGTGCATTTTAGTCCCCACCACATGTGGTGAGCTAACCCACCATTGTTTTAAAAGGGGCAAAAAGTGTGGATGTCTAAACCACATTCTTTCAAATTTGAATGATGGCTTGTGAGAAAATGGAACTCTTGCATTGTCTAAGCTCAGTAATATAGGAAAATGATCAGATCCTGGAAGAGGGAGGATGTCTGACTGGAATTGGACATTTATGAGCTTCCATTCTTGAGATACTAAAAATCTGTCTAATCGGCTAGCTATTTGGGAAAAATTTACTCGCTTATTTGTCCAGGTGAATGTACTAGAAGATGGCACTACATCCATCAAGCTATTATCTAATAGCAGAGATGTGAAGTCTTGAATGGTTCTTTGAGGTGGACATATACCCCCGGTTTTTTTTGACATATCCAATATAGCGTTGAAGTCACCTCCTAGAATAACCTTCTAGTCTGTAAGATTCTAAATATGATATGTTAAACAGTCCCATAACTTTTTTTTATCTTGAGTGGATGAGGGACCATAGACATTAAATAGATTAAATGATAAATCAAAGCTTGTGACTTCTACCAAATGCCAGAAGTGGTCCTGCCCAATTTTTTTAACTTTAGTGGTCTTTGAATTCCATAAGATAGATAATCCACCCGAAGCTCCTCCCCCTTGTTGATGAATAGAGGACCATGAAGACCATTTCCCTATAGTTTTATCAAATTTTTCTGTGGACAACTTTGTTTCTTGAAGTAAAACAATTTTGAGCATGTGTAGAATCAATCTGTTGTTTAATTCTACATCTTTTGTCAGAGGCATTAATGCCTCTGACATTCCAAGATGCTATTTTCATTATGTGCAAGGAGAACCTCTAGTTCTCCTTGTCATTCTCTTGGTGGACACAAAAGTATCATCTAATGTGGATTGGATGCCAGCTGCTATTTCTTCCTTGGTTTTTGAGATTTTCGGTCTTCTCCCTCTTGATTTTGGTGTCTTAACAGCCTGAACAAATTTAGCTGGGGACTGTTCTATTGATAAGACACAATGCGTAATGGGGCTAGAAAGATTATCAAAAATCAACGTATGAGAATACTCTGTCTCATCAAGAGATGGGACTACCACCATGCCTTGTTCAGAGATAGATGCATCAGGGAGAAGGCATGCAGCATCCAATTTATGATTATCTAGAGGACAATGATTGTTGAGAAGTTCAGAGAATGGTTGGAACTCGTCATGTTCTAGTGATGTATTTTCATAATGCTCCTGGTCCCTTTGTGTATCTGGAATATTGATATATGTTAGATTACTTTCATGAATGTTCCTATGAATGTTCACATGTATGTTAATGTTATTAATTGATATAATTCACATCAAGATAGTATAGATCAGATTGAATGAATGTGTGTATCTGTAATATTTTTATGTGTCAAATTACTTTCATGAATGTTCCTATGAATGTTCACATGTATGTTAATGTTATTAATTGATATAACTCACATCAAGATAGTATAGATCAGATTGAATGGATATATAATTGATTACAAAGGTTAATTAATTAAAGGATACAAAAGTTTTAGAGGTACTGATTCACTCCTCCCCTCTCAGTACATACTTCCCATTAATCCCAACACTTTTTGCAATTATAAAATACTACGTTCTACATCTACATCTGGTCCTTTATCAAAAATCTCTTGTATTTTCTTCATGGTGTTCTTATGAACAACACCTTCCATATTTTCCACTTTAATATCAAAAATTACTACATTTCTAACCACCGCCAAAGCATCATATGATTCTCTCAACCTATCAATAAAAGGAATCCCTATACCATTAAGTCTACAATCCATTCTTTGGTGATCTTTCTAAATTAACTATCTATCTACAACTGAGAGATTAACTCTTTATTATTATCAAAATTATGATCAAGGATGGTGTCAAAAGAGCCCAAAATTTGAGCTGACAGAGGTGCAACTAATGATCTTAAGCTTTCTAACAGTAACTTCACCATATCCTTTAGGTCATTTTTGTCTAGTTTGCTCTTCTCTATTCTCTTCTTGACCCTATTGTTAGAGACCTTCCAATTGAAAAGACCCGCTTCTAAACTAGGATCTCCCATGTCCACCTGGATAATATAAAAATCTACAGGGGTAGCCTCACTAGGATCCTTTTGAGTGTTTGGGTGAGAAATTTCAAGAAATAAATGTCCTCAGTTATCATCCTCTATAAGCCAGGAAGTGGTTTTAACCTTTTAGTCTTGGTGGTAGGGGAAGCTTGTAGCACTTAAGAAATAGTTTCTTTGTGGGGATATTTATTTTCTTCATGTTAGGGTTAGAAGTGTGAGTGTCAAACGATGCACCTGTTACCTGTGACACAACACTTCAATAAGTCATTAGATTAGTGAAAAATAGCATAAAAGAGCAATGGTTAGATAAAAATCACTAAAACTAACTTATTTCTCCCTATCTAAGAAGAGTTTGAAAAATGCCATAATCATGCCCTCAGATTATGCACCATTCAGTGACAATACACTCCTAAGAATGAGAGATTTAATTGAAAACTAAGCTAAATGATTAGAAAGCATGTAATTAAGCTATGAAAATTGACATTATAACAATGCATAGAATTGAAACTAAAATGCTATAGATATCTAAACAGCTTAACAATGCAATTTTAACTCTAAAAATGAGGGCCTTTTTCTCTCAAAAATGCCTTCTATTTATAGAAAAAGGGGTTGAAAATGGGTGGTTCAGATTCAAAGCTGAAGAGAGGTCAGGATTCTACTAGAAGAGAGCACATGGATTGTGCTTCTTCAAGTGCATCAAATTGTGACACTTGTCACAATATTATTGGGTTAAAAGTAGGGAGGAATGTGACCATTTAGGGAAGAGAGACAAGAAGAATCTAGAAGATAAGGCTCATAAAGAGGGTGTAAGAGGCATTTATGAGGATGGGCTTGAGTCAAATGCATTAAATGAAAGCATTTAGGAGGCATGTGGAGAGACATGGGCTTAAGAAATCTTCATTAATGAGGCATTAATGAGAGCCTTAAAGAAGCATGGGAAGGGTGTAAGAGGATGGCTTGAGAAAGTGGACTTGGAGAGAGTCAATCTTGAGAAAGTTGACTCTCCCAAGTGGGTTGAGTTGTTAATCATTCCTTAATGGAATGTGACAACATTAGGAGGGAGGTTAGAATTAGATTACGCTTAGAAGTAGATTAAAAGTGGTTGAGATAGGTTAGGTTAGGGTTTAGGGGAATATAAATGAAATGAATTAAACTTATTTAATTCATTTAAAAATAAGAATATTAATTATTTAAGTTTTTTATTGCTTTTGATAATTAATTAGGACTATAGCCATTTTAATTAAATTAATAGGCTAGGGGAATGGGTTTAAAATGCAAGTGATGAGATAGATTAATTCCTTTATAATTAAATACTTTAGCCATTGTTTGAATTTGATAATATTTGATTGGTTGAAATTGATTTGAATTGTATGGCTGAAGTAGTTAATATAAATTAGTGATAAAAATCACCTAGGACATTAAATCTGATTTAATAATAAATTATGCCAAAGTAACATTGTCTTGACATAACAGGGGATATGATCACACCTAGGGAAAATAGGGTCTATGGTCGGTACAGACCAAATCCAGGTGGTTACATTTTCCCCTCTTTGAATTGGTGTGCGAGCAGTGCATTGATTCAAAGAAAGTTTTCAATTTTGAATTCAGAAAGATTGAGAATCCCGTTCTTGGTTTTCAAATGAAATGTTGATGAGATTAGTCTCGCACTTGATCGAACCAAACTGATAGAATTGATTTTGAACTTGGTTTTCATCCAAAGATCAATAAAAGATTTTAAAAATACCAATTTTGAACTTGGTTGTCGTCCAAAAATTGATAATACTGATTCTAAACTTGGTTGTCATTCAAAAATCAGTAAGAAGCTTCCAGGAGCTTAATAAAAATCTTTTAAAAATAAGGAAATATAAGATATCAGCTCATGAGAACCAAATCTTTCTATCCAACAGTTTTGACTTAGTCAAGGAAACTGTTATGCCCCTAGTTTGTTTGATAACGAAGTCATTTTTAATGCAAAAAATTAATTGATGATAGTGTGATCATGCCCCCTCAGGAATGAAATTGAAGGAAAAGAATAAAATCCCTTAGTTGAATGAACGTATTACTTGCAGGAAGCAGTTAGGGCAAGAAAGAACGGAGTAGAAGAAGTGAAGGAGCAGGTGTGTGTTTAAGAGTAAACACACAAGTACCAAGTTAATCACATTGAACATATGAGTTCTATTTTGTTCCCGATAGATCAAAGATTTTAGGAAGCATGGGTATTAGTAATAAACGTGGATTTTAGATGAATTATAAATAGAAAGGAGTTTGAGCTCAAATACTTATGTTTTTATTTCAAAAATGCATCATGAAATCTCTAAATGCAGCTATATGTAGACTCTTAGGACTTGTCACTGATTAGAAAATATTACAACATTTTTATCATCATTGGGCAGTTTTTGAACGGATACCATCTGATAGTACAACCATCACTAATACCCACTGATATTATGAAAGTATGAATACTATGTTTTATTGAAATGTTGGAAATAGACTTAGGCATCGAGGCATAGAAGCTAGGATAAAAATAGTCACCTTCCTTTTAATATACCAGATTCTGAGTAAGGCAAGATATTGGACCCTCAATGACCTTGAAAATTCATATCCTTGGGTACATTATGATTCGTATACCTTAGTGAGAATCTGGATCAGAAAATAGACAAGGAAATTGTGTCAAACTCACCATAGTTTACACATAACAAAGATCGAGATATATGCGGTTATCCACCCATAGTGGCAGCTCTTACCATAAACATCCAAGTCAGGTGAAATTTATAGGATCATTTGAAATAATCACCATACACAAAAAATCAAGAAAACATTATTCCTCCTATCCTTGTGACTCTTTGTCTTTGTGCAAACATCATTGAGCAACTAAGAAGACATAATAAATTATCAATTGAGAATCAATCAAATAAAATTCATAATTACTTAGATTCCCCTAGTTGAAAACATCATCAAGACATAAAAGAACCATAATCAAACCATTAACCAACTGTGTGTTTAAGTAGTACATGTTCATTCATATGTCAAACACAGTAGAGATTCATCAATAAAAAAAATTGTAATACCAGCAATATGGTGTTCCATGTCTGTGCATTGGTAGGATAATCCATTCCTGTTTGCGATCCAATACGGCTTTGTAGGACCTCTATTAATGTAAATGTCATGTCTGATGTTGTGAAAAGACACCCTTGTTTTGGAAAGTGGCATTATTTTGCATGTGTCAAGAAGATTGTGTTCGTGAGGCAAACCAACCTAGAGAAACCTAGCAACCGCAACTGACTATGCCAGAAAAGATGCCCCTAGTGCAGAATGACTTATCCCTAAGACGTAAAGATAGATGAATCCCAAGTGAGGATAAGATAGTTATTTAGGAAGATGAAGTCAGTGTACAAGCACAAGAAAAATTATGAAGGCCTAGTATCAGTAGTGCATTGATAGATGGAGTGCAGAACACAAGTGACACTTGATTGCCAGGTTTTCACCACTTGGCAAGATCTTTTCTCTTCTTCTTTTTTTTTGCTACCAAGATGCATGTTGTACCAGGTGCTCATCAAGGCACTTTTTTTTTTTCAATGTTATTTTTTTTTTGCTATTTTTTCTTTTTTAAATGTTTTTTGTAGTATCAAGGTGCCTGTTTACTAGGTTTTCACCAAGGATACCCATTTTGTAGGACCTTTTCCACTATTTTGGATTTCTTCGAGATCAATTTTTTGAATGTTTTTGGTATTTTGTAAAAAAAAATTTCTGTACAGGCTCTGCTAGCCGAACATTAGGCGTAGAACCACTTCAAATGTAGAGTGTTGATAGGGTCTAGAAGAACATCTCCCTCAGGTGTAGCTAATTGATAAGCTCTAGTCCCAAAAGTAGCAGTGATAACATAAGGTCCCAGTCAGTTAGGTTCAAAATTTCCTTTTTTCTCCCTGTTAGGCTGGTTCTTAGGATTCTCCTTGAGGACGAGATCTCCTACTTCAAATTTGCGTAGTTTGACCTTTTTGTTGTAACCTTTGGACATACGTGCTTGATACACATTGAGGTGATCGAACGCTTGTTGTCTGTGCTCATCTAGTAGGTTTAGTGAATTTATCCTATCTATGCAGTATTGCTCATCAGTAACTAGTCCTTGTAAAGATATCTGCAAAGATGGGATTTCAACCTCAATGGGTAATACTGCTTCAACGCCATAGACTAGAGCAAATGGCGTGGCTCCAGTTAGTGTTCTTATGCTTGTTCTGTAGGTCCATAGTGTTGGATTTAGTTGTAGATGCTAGTCTCTGCCAGACTTGCTTACAGTTTTGTGTAGAATCTTGAGAATATTCTTGTTTGATGCCTCAGCCTGTCCATTACCTTGAGGATAATAGATTGAGGATCAATGTTGAGTAATATGAAACTGTTCACAAAGGTCAGCAATGTCTAGATTTTTAAATTGGCCCCCATTGCCTGTCACAATTGAAGAGGGTATCCCATATCTACAAATAATGTAGTTCAGAATGAACATAGCCACATGTTTGCCAGTGGCTTTGATTAGTGGCATGGCTTCAACCCACTTCATGAAATACTCAGTGGCCGTAATGATAAACTTGTGTCCATTTGAAGAGTTGGGATATATTTGTCGAACCAAGTCAAAGGCCCATTGCTGAAATGGCCAATGTGTTATGAAAGGTATAAGTTCTCTGGCAGGAGCATGAATAAGGTTTCCATGTGTCTGGAATTTAAGACATGCTTTTGAAAATTGAATAGCATCTTTCTCCATGGTAGGCCAATAATATCCTACTCTGAGCAGTTTCTTGGCTAATGAAAAGTCGTTCGAGTGTGATCCACATCCACCTTCGTGGACTTCTTTTAATGCTAGATTGGACTCTTTGAGTTCTAAACACCAAAGAAGTGTACCATTGAGACTGTATTGATATAGGTTGTTAGTTATGAGTATGTAACATGATTCTATCCTAATTAGGGATCTTTTCTCATTTCTGGATAAATTGGCAGGAATGGTTTGGTCGGAAAGGTAAGAAATGATACTGGCATATCAAGATTGATCTGGGGTAGTTAAGGTACATATTACTTGGTATTCAGGGGTATCAAAGGCAGGATAGGATATTTCTTCCACCAAGAAGTCATAGAAGAATTGATGCTCCTCCAGCTATAACATGGATGCCAAGGTAGCCATAGCATCCATAGCCTTGTTCTCTGATCTTGGTATCTGCTGGAAGGTGACGAAGACAAAGTACTTCTTCAGATCATCAACTAGTTGCTTGTAGGGTGTTATCCCATACTTTTCAAAAGAATGCATGAGTCAATTCCCTATCTTGAAGTTGAAGTTGAAGTTTTGTCCAACTTCAACTTCAAGTTCATAAACCTGTTCAAGTCGTTCAGTCTTCAAAACCCGTGTCTTTTCTCCGAGTAAAAGTCTTTTGGGAAGTCGAAGTTGAAGTTGAAATCGAAAGATTGAAAACTTCAACTTCAACCTCAACATGTTTTCAAAGCTAACGCTATGTTTTATGCAGGTGTTCATTGTTCAATC
>MU224439.1:137090-148066 GCA_018584345.1 Thuja plicata
GTGATTCTCAAGAGGATCCTTGTTTGGAACTGGCTATCATTCCTACTATATTGGATATAGTCCCTCTTGTGAGTTTCCCACCTACCCTAAATAACATAAACCAAGATGGGGAGGGTTGACAACATGCCTGATTGGCTCAACCTTTATGGTATCCTTTTGTGTGTTTGTATGTTGTAATGTGCTTCCCCTGTAATGTATTTTTCTAAATGTTTGTTAGATTCTTTTATACGACCCTTGTTACTTTGTTGGTACAAGGCGATGATATAATCGCAACTATTGTTCAAATCCTCTATATGTATCTACATTCTTTTATATGTTGTTTCATGTTATGTTGTACTTGTGCTATTTTTTGTAACTATTTTCCTTGTATAATCCACTTGGATCTGTGACATGGTAGCACTAATTCTTTTTGGTCTCCATGTTTTGTTCAGAAAAGATTTCTCTTCGTAATTCTTAAGTTTCTTTCCTCCTTTGTGATTGTAGTTCTACTTTCTCTGGGGAATGATGTCAATTCATTTGAAATAATATTATATTTCTATTTACATGTTATCTTATGATCATACTAACCCCACATTAGGTAGATCCCTCTTGTGTTCTTATGTATGTTTATGTTTTATTTCCCTTGATTTGTCTTCCTTTGGGGGCATCTTGTAGTGGAAATGTAATCCGTAGAGTTGCTGATGTTTCCGTTAAAACCATTGCTCCTGTTAAAGTGTTAGTAATGAATTTAATGTGGGGGCATACACTCTACTCACTTTTTGCACACACGCACATTCAAAATAGTTTTCAAGATTTAAAACTTTTCCCTTTATGGATCAAAAGAAACTAATCCTTAAACCATGGTCATTTTTACTTTTTTTGGATCTCTTGATCCCTCCAGTTTAAGTTTACATGGATCTCTTGATCCTACCAGTTTTCAATTTAACATAATTTGATCCCTTTAAGAATGGATCTTAGTGATGGGTTGAATAGTGAGTAGCCACATTCACTAGGCAGTTCAATTCCATCTTTCCAGTTACGCCTTTTGTGTGGTTCACAATGAGACATAAGTTCTTATTGGGTGAGATAATCACACCCTTTTACTGTCTCCTTAACTAAGTAATGTCTCTCTTGTCATGATCTTAGGATTGATAAAGACTTAAGTCCCTTGGGGGCGTGAGGGTTTCTTTATCCCTTTTGGGTCCAATAAGATTGTCTTTTCTGTATATTCTCCTTTACCAAGAGTTTGTGTTGAGCTAATACTCTTGCTAAAGTGGGGGCTAAATGTATAGTCATAAAATGGAAGCACTTCCATTGTATACATGTTTAGCCTTCTGAGTAATTGGTTTGGGGTCATGAAAAGTGCCTTGAATGTGTTCCTGATCTTGACATGGCTTCTCCCCTGTTTTGTCCCTCTTTCCACTCCTGTTTAAGCCTGATTTCTGTATTCTGAACTGCAGACTAGTGATTCTGGGCTTCAAGGTCAGGGTTGACCTTTTAGGTCTATGTTGACCTCAACCCTAACCTAGGTCAGGGTTGACCTCAAACCTAACCTAGGTTAAGTTCAACCTCAACCTTGACCCAGGGTTCAGATCCCGGGGTCTCACAGTTTTTGGAAGTCAGCCTTTGCAAAAAGTATTTCCCACTTCTGGGTCGGCTGTTTCGGGTTCCAAAGCATTGATTCCTAAATTATATTTAATATAGGTCCTCTCCTAGGGTTAAATGCTTTAATGGGAATTTAATCCTCCTATGTAGGCCTCCTTGGAAGATTGTGCCCTAATTTCATGTAAAAGAGAAGCTTTCTCTCTCATTTTCTCTAACCATCATCAAGCGAATGAAGTCTTCTAAGTGATACTAAGTTCTCTATTGAAGCCTATGAATCCTTGAGAAATTGAGAAACATCATCAAGAAATCAATCTGGAAAGATTTCAAGCAAGCATCCATTCATTCAAGTATCCATTTTCATGAAGGAGATCCATTGGAGGCCATTGAAGGATTGAAGCTACATAGTGCCCTTTTGGTGATCTCTGCATCCACCTTCTTCCAAGCCTATTCCAAATTCAAGAACCCATTCAAGACTTGGTGTTTGAGATCTACAAGCAAGAGATTAAAGACATCCCACCATTCTACATTCCACATTTTGATGAACACTTGTGGATTCAAGGATTCGAATCCTTCACAAGGACTTTTTCAAGCAAGGTGAATTTATGCATTTACTTTGTCCATTTCTACAATTTCAATTATATATATTTGAGGTTAATTCCTAAACTGGGGTTTTACCAAGGAAAAC
Source organism: Thuja plicata (assembly GCA_018584345.1). NCBI lineage: Eukaryota > Viridiplantae > Streptophyta > Pinopsida > Cupressales > Cupressaceae > Thuja > Thuja plicata. The sequence goes on from MU224439.1 coordinate 139,360, forward strand.
CCCTCCCCCACAAAAAAACAATCCTATTTTTCTTGTAGGTACAGGTTTAGGATTGCAGTTTTGAGACCAGATCTGGATACCCTTTTTGGCTTTCTTTCAGATAACGCGAACATAATTTCTATCGGACTTGTGTAGGTCAGGGTCGACATTATTGGGTCAGGGTTGACATTTGTGGGTCAAGGTTGACCTTTTTCATAAGATGACATTGGAATAGAAAAATATTTCTGGGTTTTGTTCGTCTCTGCATTCTGGTTTGGGATCAACTGTCATTTTTTCCAGAAATAGTCCCCAGACCTCAGAAAATAGCATTCTTTGATCTGTAATATTTCAAGGTTAGTGCATTTCTCCCATTCCTTCAATTACTATCATATATCATTTCCATACATATAATTAACCAAATTTAAGGTATCTCCTTTGTTATTCTCCTTTCCAAATAGTTGATTCATTTGTGCATTATCCCTTCTTTTGGGGTTGATGAACTTGGATCTTTCATTTGTGCATTTGAGGATAAAAAGGAGCATCTTATCTTCTCCTTAATTACAATCAATCAATTCAATTAAATTAAGGTTAAGGAATTCAATACAATCTAGGCAACTCAAAGAACAATTCAAACATTACATTTCAAGATAATTAATAATCTATCAAACCCTTCTTTCTTAACACATTATACATTCTTAATAAACATATCTCTATTTCAATCCCCTTTACATTTTAGTAAGGTAGATCTTTTCAAACAACACAATTTCTTACCTTACATGTTGATCAATGCTTCATATTATAAAATATTGTTGGTGCATGGAAACATCAATTTGTAAGACTTGGGAATCTTGTATCCTTGTGAAGTTATGAAGAGGACCCCTGCTCCAGATCCTTGTTGAGTGAATGAACCGTCAAAGTACATCTTCCAGGGATGTTCAGTGAGATGCATGATTGTTTCATTAGTAAATTCAATTAGTAAAGGTTCATCATCCTGTAGTGGTGAATTAGCCAATTGATCTGCAAGTACCTGTCCTTTGATAGCTCTCCGTTCTACATATTCAATATCAAACTCACTTAGAATTAGGACCCATTTTGCCAAACGTCCTGTTAATGTTTTTCTACTCAAAAGATACTTTAGAGGGTCTATCTTAGCAATGAGCTTCTCTATATGAGAGAGCATGTAGTGTCTCAATTTCTATGATGCAAAGATGACTGCTAAGCATGCTTTTTCAATAATGCTATAATTGAGCTCATAAGTGACTAGGGTTCTACTAATGTAGTAGATAGCTCGTTCTTTCTTTGTTTCATATTCTTGTGCCAGTAATACTCCTAGGGATGTAGTTGTTTCTGAAATGTATAGGAGTAAGGGTTTTCCATGAATAGGCATCATAAGAATAGGTGGAGCAGCCAGGTACCCCTTCAATTCTATAAAGTTTGCTTCATAGTGTTCATCCCATTTGAATGTAACCCCTTTATGTAGTAGCTTAGTAAAGGGTTTTGCCTTATCTGCAAGTTGGGACATGAATCTCCTGATAGACTGGAGTCTCCCTTGTAGCATCCTCATTTGAATGATATTACATGGAGGAGTCATCTCTAGAATATATTTTACCTTTGCAAGATCTACCTCGATTCCTTTTGCTGATACTATGAATTCTAGGAGCTTGCCTGATTGGACTCCAAAGGCACATTTCTTCGGATTGAGCCTGAGTTGGAACTGTTCCATTCAATCCAATATCTTTCTCAAATTAGCAATGTGAGTACCTCTTTCTTTGGATTTAGCCAATGTGTCATTGACATAGTCCTCCATGTTCTTGTGCATCATGTCATGGAATATTGTCGTCATGGCTCGTTGATATGTTGCACCGACATTCTTTAACCCAAAAGGCATGACATTCTAGCAAAATGTGCCCCATGCACATGTGAATGTGGTTTTCTCTTGATCCTTAGGGGTGATCTTGATTTGATTATATCCTGAGAATCCATCCATTAATGAATACATCTGGTAGCCTGTCGTAAGGTCTATGATCATGTTAATGTTTGGTAGAGGGAAATCATCTTTTAGACATGCTTTCTTTAGGTCTCTGAAGTCTGTACAGATCCTGATAGATTTATTAGATTTAGAAATAGGGACTACATTGGAGATCCACCCTGCATAGGCAATGACTTGAATAAATCCAGCTTTTAACAAATTTTCTAGCTCTGCTTTTACCAATAATGCAACATGAGGATGCATCTTTCTAAGTTTTTGTTTTATGAGCTTGATCCCAGGAGCTATAGACAAGTGGTGCATGATGAGATTAGGATCTAGCCCTGGAATATCAGTTTAAGACCATGCAAAGTTGATCTTCTTCTCCTTTAGGAACTATATGAACTGTACCTTCTCTTCTTCTGATAAAGATTATGCCAGATGGACTATTTGAGGATTTTCAATAGTGCCCAAGTTTACTGGCTGTGTTGGTTCAATCAATACCAAAGATCTTTCTTGAAAGTGTTTAGGGAGGATATCAAGAGTCTCATCCTTTGGTGCCTCAAAGAGGTTTCCACCATTGGATATGTCTTTTTTCTTTACTATTTTGGGATCTAATACTACCACAGAGTGGTTTTCACCATCAGTTCACTTTTTCTTTTTATTTTTTAGTTTGTGACAAAGAAACTTGATATCCTCCTGTGACATGTTCTCACTCCTTGCATTGGTGGAAGAAGGGTAAGATTCACAAGCATTGAGATAACAAGCTAGGGAGTGGTCATTGGAAAAGTCAAGGATAGGAGTAGGATTTGTTTTAGTCCAATCAATTAGGTCTGGAAATACCAATGTTAGGAAATCATATTCTGGGAAGGACAGCATCGTGTTAGCATCAAGACCATTAACCGACATGACATGATCTGTTGAGTTAATTTCTTTAATATTTATATCAATAAGAGTAAGATCATTGTTAAAAGGGTCATTGTTAGTCATATGTGGATCAAACTCTAGTGACTCGTCAGTAGAGATCTCATCGTCATCTCTCTGTAAATGGAAGTCTCCTGCTTGTGGCCTATGAAATTCTTCTAGGCTTACGTATTCACCTATGTCTTCATCAATGATCGGGGGAAGGAGCTCTTCTTCTAATTTAGGAGGATCATTATCATTGAGAGGAGTGTCAGATTGTTTGTTAAGAGCTGAGGGAGTTGCAAACATGTGAATTGTATCTATTCCAATATCTTTAGAAGCAATAAGTATTCAGCAATGGTTATTTGATGTACTCGATTAGCTATTTGTAGATCAAAGTGGGGTAGATTGAGGACATGTGAAATTGTGACTAATTTCCCCTAGTTAGGATGTAAATTCTATGGCCAGGTATCTCTTGAGTGATTGTCGCTATGGTGTCTCCTACCTCTTGAATGGGAGGTTGTGCTAGCAAAGGAGTGTGAAGATCCTATGGTACTTCAAAGCTAGGTACATAGAATTCTCCTTGGTAGTTGGGGTCTTGTGTGCCAACATGTAACAATATTTCATAGGACCATTTCTCTAGTTCATATGTTTCATCACTCCCTTTATCTAAGTGTAGACTCTCTATCGGAGCGGGTTTATCAGTTTTAGTATTAAAACCAAGTCCTGTTTTATCTCTGGTATTACGGAACTCCATAGGAATAGGTTCAATGAGCCCTCGTCCTATGTCATTTAGAGGTCCCTTTCCTTTGTAACCCATTTGTGTGAGGAAATCATATCCCTTTCCATACTGTTCTGGGGATATTTTCACATGTTTGATCTCAGATTCCACCGGTTCTCCTTTGTAAAGCCAGTCTAAGACTGCCTGTTCTTCTGTGTTATCTGAAGAAGATGTGGATGCCTTTATCATGCTAGTTGCCTTATGTACTTCTGGTTCTTTGGATGATATAGGTGTGAATGTTGAGGAAGGTTTTCCATAGGATCTTGGTGACACTGGAAGTTCTATCAGCAAGGGAGTCAAGTCCAGTTTGTACTCTCCCATACCTGTTGCTTCAAGTTTCAAAGTTTTACTAAAACCCTTCATAACCATGTCCTTGGTAGTTTCAGGAGCATCTGCATCTATAGCCTCTTTGTTGTGTGGGATCATGCTACCTGCTTTGATATTGTTGCAAGTGTAGTTAACATCTGCAGGAATCGTCACTTCCACCCCATTATGTGAGAATTTTATGCATTGGTGATAAGTGGACGGTACATCTTACATTTTGTGAATCCATGGTCTCCCTAGTAGGATATTGTAGGCCAATGGTAAATCCAAAACTTGACATATGACATTCCTCTTAATTGGTCTGACTCTGATAGGTAGAGAAATAAGACCTCTGGAGGATCTTTCTTCCTCATCATAAGCTTTGATGGTTATCTTGTTTCTAGTGTCAATTGTTTGTTCTGAGAGACCTAGGCTCCTGATTAGATCTAGTGTGTAGATATTCAATCCTGCGCCTACATCTATCAACACACATCTAACACAAGATTTATGAATAAGGACTTCAATATGGAGGGGTTGATTGTGTGGATGGGTCAATGACTTGTCATCCTCTTCAGAAAAGGAGAGGTAATGTGGTGCTAAGATGTGATTGACCATCGCTTGAAACTTTTCTATGTCAGTATCTTCTGGAACATTAGCAGCGTGTAGGACTTGTTCTAGGATTTCCCTATGTACCATGGATATCTTGAGTAACTCAAAAATAGAAATTTTGGTAGAGGTTTGTTGCAATTGGTCTACCAAGTCATATTTTTCTCCAGGGATAGTGACCATGTGTTTTGCTACTGGTTTAGGAATAGTTATACTAGGAACCTTTGATGTTGATGTCAGTTTTGGAGGTCCTTTGATTGTAACCTATGCTTGGCTCTATGTTACAACATTTGAATGGGATGGGACACCTTTAATAATGATCACATTGATGGATTTAGTCTTAATATCAAGCATATTAATCACATTGTCATTTTTTGAATAGGTGTAATTTACCTCATTACCTTTCCCTTTAGATGTCTCTCCTTGATTGTAATTAGGAAAGGGTATGTTGAATGTTGTATGATCCTCATTGGTAGTATGTCCGTCGACTTTGATCTTACCTCCTTTGATGAGGTCTTGGATGACATGCTTAAGTTTGAGACAATTATTAGTCTTGTGTCCCTTTTTTTGTGGAAGACACAATAGGAATTATCATCCCACCACCTGGGCTTGACCATTGGTTCCCACGGTTTAGAATCAGGAATCGTAAGAACTTTGTTATCCACCAGCATTTTCAAAATAGTCTCAAGAGGTTCCCCCAAAGGAGTAGTGAATGTTCTATGAGGTTTTGAAGTCCATGATCATCCCTTGTCATTATCATTGTTTGCCTTGGGAACGGGAGGTGTTACCTACGCATCTTTGCTCGCTTGCATGCCATTGGTTAGATTAAATGCCTCAGGTTTAGGATTAATGTTATAGGTGTCAACCACTCCGTCATTAACAACATTCTTTTTTTTCTTCCACCTTTTAGGTTTGGGGTTGGAGTGGTTTCTTTTGTTTTCATTTTGAAGGGTGATCTCTCCCCTTTTGACCATGACTTCCTCAATATGGAGGGCATTTTTAATCATTCTATCAAAGCTAGGAGAGTCTTGCATTTGTAGAGCATAGCTCAATTCAGGCACTAGATTATTGACAAAGATTTCCATCTTCTCCATTTCAGGAATGACCCTTGAATATCATGCAAAAATATTTCTCCATCTTTGTAGGAAGTGTGTGAATGATTCTCCAATTCATTGTTTGGTGTTACATAGGTCCATCATAGTTACATTATGTTGGATGTTGTAGGAGTAATGTTGAATGAATCATTGGATCAACTCCTCAAATTTCTTGACCTTAGGGTTTAATTTTGAGAACCATTCCATGGCATTACCTCCTAAACTTCTTGGAAATAGTCACATGAGGTATGTGGGTTCGTGCATGTACTCGATGCTTAGAGCACAAAATTCCCTTACATGGTCGTGTGGATCAGTTTCTCCCATGTACTTTTCATACTTTGGCCTTGCCATGTTGAGAGGAAACGGGACCATAGTGATACTCTTGTCAAAAGGAAACGGACAAATGGTGTCCAAAGAGTATTGTGTTTTGGGTTTCTCCTTCTCTTGTTTGAGGTTTGTGAGCTCTATTTGCATTAGATTGAGCTGTTTGGTGAGAATAGATATTGGGTTTGGTACTTCCTTCTCCTTGAGTTTTTCCACGTCATAATCTTTGGGTAATTTGACACCGGTGGATGCTAGATGGAGGAAGTATTTTTCTTTATCGTCACTAATTATCCATTCCAATAGCTTGTAGATCCGTTTACTTTGTTTGAGTTTTTCGTATTCATCTTTAGGGATCTCTTCTTCACTGTCTGATCCAAACGGATTATGTTCATACTTGGGTCTTTCTTCCTCTTCCGAGCCTTCAAATATTGCATGTTTTCCATCATTATAACCCTCAAAAGCCTTACTCCATTTGTTAGTGTTTCTATCCATTTGAGGGGAATCTAGATCAAGAAGGGAACTGCGAGATGTTTCTCCTTGAAATTATGGTGTTTTATGAGGCACTTTTGATCCTTTAGTTGTGTATTGGTTGTGTCTTGTGTTAACCATGAAGTTTGTTTCTTCAGCTTTGTTAATGTTTCCCAATAGTGCAAGTAAGGATTTCAGATTGTTCAAGTGGGTGTGTCTAGGTAGAGTTAACTGTTTGTTGTTGGTGGATGTAAATGATTCCAGCGTCAGAGGGTTAGAATGCCCTGATAGTGAGCTAGGAACCAAGTTGTTGGTATAAAATGGGTAGACCACACGTATTGAACTGATTGTGAAAGACTGACTAAGCATGCAAGGTGGACATTTTGAAAGTGTTTTGAAATAACAAAAAGGAGACCAGAAGAGACAATAGGAACCAACTAAAGAGAAAAAAGGGTATCCTAATCAACTGAGATTTCCTAAGAAAAACTGCTATAAGTGCCCACTGTCCTGAATGCGAGCTCCCAGATGCGAGCCTCTAATGGTACCAGATGCGATCCTAGAATCTGGATGTGACTGTGTACTGACTAAATATGATCTAGAACACCAAATGTGATCCTAAACACTGAATTCGACTTGGGAAATATAGGATGTGATCTTATGATGTCTTTGTCAATTTTGGTTAGTTCTGAAAAGTTTATTTTCGAGGTGCGTGAAGTTGTTTTGTTTCTAGATTGCATTAAGAGGTGTCATAAGGTGTGAAAAACACTTGTACTCTAGGGTTTGAAATTTTTTGATTATTTTGAGGAGCTTATCTTTTTAATGATCTTTTGAATACGTCAAACAGTTTTGCATTGTTAAGAGGGTGAAACAAACACTCATCCTTTCCTATTCTCTAGGTGGAGAATGAAAATTTTTGCTTGTTGACTTAGGTACACACTCAAATGCTAATCAGAATACAACCATCACCAAGCATGCAATGGCTCCAGTCATGATGATGTATTAGCCGACTCCAAACGCAAGTGAGGGCACAATATGATGAGTGTCTTGGGGAAATTACTTTTTGCCTTGCACAAAGATTATCACCCTTTTGGGGATGAATCAGGAATTCTTTTAATTGAAGTTGTTGTAGATTATTGGGCAATCCGTTCAAAACTATCCCCCATAGAATTGCACAACGCAAAATTCAGGCGTATAGCCCTATGAGTACCCGAATATATGTAGTCTCACAAGCAAGATTCAAGCGGCTCCGCTCTACATATACCCAGATATGTTCAAGGAATGATGTCATAATTCCAAGAACAAAACCAGTTTCTTCTTCCGAGGCTTTAGCCTAAAAGGAAGCAACTATTTATAGTGAGTTGGAAGGGTCGGCATTAAACCTGTCCTCACTTGGGTCATTCCTGGGAGATTTTTTTCTCAACCGACGGGCCCTCTACTATTTAAATATATGGTAACCAGGATTGGCGGGATTTGGATGTCTAGATTTCTGATTCTTCTGAAGAAGAAGAGCATACTCTCCTAATCTAAGCCATTTTCTCCCAAAACACTTAAATAAAAGTTCATTCCTTCAAGCTATGTTGAGCTCGATTTAGTTGTTCCTATTTTAAAGAAAACAGGATGCTTGAAAGGGAAAGTTTGCCTTGTTTGATTTTAAACCTGAAAATGAAGTGTTTGGATCAGTTTGCTTTAGGCACTCAAGATTGGATTTAAAGCATTGAAAGTGTTCATTTTTAAAAGCCCAAACTGAAAAGTGTTTGATAGTTAGTTCAATTTTAAGATCCAAAAACAAGATGTGGGATTTGATTATTCAGTTTTAACCCCAAAATCAAATGTTTGATTTGTTCGTTTTCCTTAAAACATTCAAGATTTTGTGCATGTTCATTTTAAGCCCAAAAAAAAATGTTGACTTTTGTTGACTTTTTGACCTTTGTTGACTTTTGAATTTTGTTGACTTTGACTTTTGTTGACTTTGAAACCCAAAACCAAGTGTGAAATGATGTGAGTACATACATTGTTCTTTTTAAACACCAAAAAGTGAAATGGGAATTTTTTTAATCAAAAGATTATGTGCTTTCTTACCAAACTTGATGGCTAACCCGTAGACCTGTAAAAAAAATTAAAATAGTTAGTAAGAGTGCATTATTGTAGGTTTATAGTGCCTTTCCCCCATGTTTTTACAAATAATGGTTCTAGTGATATAGACCATATTTCCACAAATGGGTAATAGAGAGAAAGTAGAAAGAAGATAGAAGGAATATAATCTTCTTTTTTTGCATATCAATG
>MU224439.1:156296-171209 GCA_018584345.1 Thuja plicata
AGATCTGTTAGGATGCATTAAAACATTTACATAAAGCTTGCTTGACCCTCAAGTTATGATTTAAAACAAATAAAAACTCTATAAATAGAATTACATTGCTTTATCCATCATGTAAAAATTAGATCCATAATTTGCGGGTTCTTTAACTGACTGTCGGTTCTGACGGTCGGTTTTCTTGGTCGTCGGTGTTCCTTTCTTGAAATTGTTGTCAGGCATGCCTTTTTTGTTCCTGTCGGGTTAGTTCTGAAATTTGTGTCATCGTTGAAGCTTGTGGTTTTCTGGTGATGCTTGTTGATTCTATACTTAGCATTTTCCTTGTGACCTTTGTATTCTGTCGGGTATGGTAGTTTTTCATCGGTGATGCTTGTAGTCTGGCGGTAATGCTTTAGTCTGCAAGTGATCTCTGTCAATGTTTTTCACTGAGTGTACTAATGAAAAAATAATGTCATCAGAATCAACCTATTAAGGATATGGATTTAAGAGAGAAACCCTAATTCCCATTTTATAAAAGAGAGTAGGTGTGATAGATTTAATAACTTTAATTGAATTGAATAGGAGAAATATACTAACCTTGAAATATTGCAAATCTGAATAATGTTATTTTTTAAGCTTGTGATGAGTTTCTGGAAAATCTAAGACCAGATCTAGAATAGAAATGCAGAGATGAACAAAACCCAAAAATATTTTTCCATTTTGACATAGTTACGATTTGTACCCTCAATTCAATGTCACCATTGACCTAGAAAGGTCGACCTAGGATAGAATCGACCTAAAAAGTCTCTGATAGGAATTCTATTTTTAGATCCTGAAAGCTTGCCGAAAAGGGCATTCGAATCTTTGTTCCGATCTGTTGTTCTAGACCTCTACCTGCAAGAAAAATAGATTTGTTTTTTTGGGGGGAGGGGTTTGCCTTAGTCAAAATCCAATTTAGGAATTAACCTTGAAATCAATAATTGAAATAAATAATGCTAGCAAGTAGTAGAAGTAAATCTAATAATGAAGCTACGATGTTCAATAGATATACAATTGTATTTTGAATGTAAACAACTATGTAAATATGAAATCTTGGACTCAATTAGAAGCCATAAACCTCCATGATTGTATGCTTGGAATCCACCTTGAAGGGATAATGAATGAGTCTTGAGGATTCACAAAGGATCTTGAAGGAAGATCACACCATCATGATGGAGAGATCTAGGGTTTGAATGATGAATCTTGAATATTTGAACCAAATCTGTTCAAAGGCTTGAAAGCTTGAATCCTGAATCTTCAATGGAGAAACTTTAATGCTTGAGAGGAAGAATTGAACAATTTGAAAGCTTGAAAACATGTATAATAATGGATTCTTGAACTATCATTTTTGTACTTAGAGCTCACTTAAGATTGCTTCTTGCGTCTTAGAGAAAATGAGAGGAGAAAACTTCATTTTATATGAAACTAGGGCACACTCTTCTAGAGAGGCTGACATAGGGGAATTAAATTCCAATTAGACCCATGCCCCTAGAAGAGGACCTATATTAAATATAATTTAAGAATCGTCACTTAGAAACCCAAAATAGTCGACCTAGAAGCGGGAAATGAATTTTTGATGACCTTCAGCAGCCGACTGACTTTTAGATTTGAAAGGGGGACCCAAGTCGAGGTCGAGGTCATCCTTGACCTAGGTCAAGGTCAAGGTTGACCTTGACCCAGGGAGTTAGAACCCTTGGAAAACATGCTAGTTGGGATGGGAGGTGTCCAAAGAGGCCCAATCAGGGTCCTAGACAGACACAGAAGTGAGAGAGGATGCAAAAATGAGGGGACACTATGATGGTGGTAAAAAACACCCCCTAAAGAGGGATAAATATTCTTGACATGGAAGTGCTTCCATTTTAAGATGATACACTATCCATTGAGGCATTGCGCCTAATAAACACATGTCTCTAGTGGGTCTGACTTAAGTTAGGAAGAGTAAGGTAAAGAACAGTTAAGTTAAAGAAGATTCGACGGTGGGCATCAATCCTTGAAGCGAAGACATGCAATATCTATCCATTAAGGCATTATACCCAATTGACACCTATCCTCCTATGATTTTGGTTTTGGAGTAAGGAAAAGATAAAGGGAAGAAAAGTTAGAAAAGATCATGCGGTAGGCGTGAAGGCTTAATGTAAAGTTGATCGAGATCTAGTCTTTAAGGGATTGCACCTACGTGACGCGTGGCAGATCAGATCACCAGCCTAGGTACTTGAAGGTTCATCAATGACTATGTTTTAAAATGATTCTAAGGCTTGATCTCTACTGTTGATGCTAATTTTCACGCCGCTTGTGACCGTTTTAACCAACTTTCAAAATTTCAAATACGTTCTGTAGGGTTTTCAAAGCGATGGATTATGTCTTATGCTACAAAGAGTTTAATGGACTGATCTGATCTTCTAGGATGTATTTTTACACCTATTGGATACCGTATGGAGGAGAGGTTGGTGTATTTGAGTGCATTTAATCAAAAATTATCTTCTTATGGGTTTTTGTTAGCATTTAAACAATACTTTAAACCCTTGGCTTATCTTGTTCCGTTCTTCACAGTAAATGGGGAACTCTTTTAGAGTTTTATAATGCAGATTTGATCATATTTTCAAGAACATGAGCTTTCCCAGAAAGGTAGTTGACTTTCTAAAAATTTGAAGGGTTAAAGTTCCTGAGATAATAAGACATTCCATCTGTTACTCCTTTTACAGGGCATGATTCTTTAGTTTCCCAATAAGTTGGCGGCTAGATCATATTTCTTACAGACTGGAGCATGGAATGTTTTACCAAAATGGATGATAGAGCTGCTTGGATTTTTGAAATGAATTTAATGTTTTTTTCCACATAATATTTAATGAGTTCTAGCCCTAACCCTAAATGAATCTGAAGCTTGTTGCAGTCCTTATTTCTATAAAAGGACTTCCAGGATCATTTTGTAGGTATGGGAATTTTATGCCACAAAAGCTAGTTCTGCATATTTTTGATCGAGTTTATCAGTGGTATCTTTGGCTCTAATTTGATATTTACTTGATGCTTTAATATCAATATATATCTGTACTTCCTATGATTTGAAGAATTTGAATGAATAGTTGTCTTTCTTTCCAGTTTTTGTACTCATTTGGATTGGTTGTTAAGGACATTTCAGTCCATCACTTTGTAAGGAAGAGTGTCAAACTATTTTAGGGTTTCTTTCAAGGAGAGAATTAAATCTTTAAGATAGTTTGAGTGAGTAGGAGATTGAAACAAATTTGATAAGTATTTTTGCTTCTAGGAAGTGTGAATAGATTATGTAAGGCATAGTCTAATTCAGTATTCATTTACGAGATTTACATTTGATGTGTCTTTGATATTTAAGGTCTTTACCTATTGAATGACTCCATTCCCATTGGATAAGGCATTGGTCTGATGTGTTAGTTTGTGTGGCTCCCATAAAATTTATATACAAATTGTTATCATTTTCAATTTTATGTTGTATTAAGCATGCCTGTTGAAAACTACTACATCTTTAGGGCAGTTAATAGGTTAGCCTTAACCGAGTTTGGAACTCAAAAAGAAGAAGGATAAGAATCCTTATTGCACTTATATTTTCTCTTATCAAATTCATAGTCTGGCTTGTGAATCTCTGCATAAAACTAATTGTTAGCATTTGTAGGATTTGTTATCAACTTTTGCAGTAAAAGATAGGTGCAGATCATTGTGAAAAGTTAATCCACTGCATAATTTACCCAGGAGAAATAAATCAAGTTAGGTACACCCGCCTAAGCCTGCGGAGCTCAAAGTGAAGGAGGATTTAATCCTCATTAATTGGACTTGTTTCTTGACTTAATTAGAATTTGGGTTTATAAGAGTCAAGCATTGCTGCTATATAGGATTCTACAAGAAAAAGCTCCAACAAATTGGGGACTCTGCTGGGGAGTCAGTTATAGAGTCATGGTTTTTTAAATTGATATTCCTCATGTTTCTAAGAGTGATTATTTTATGCTTTTTTTTCATTGCAAAGTGTCTAAAATTCCTAGTTCTAAAAGTGATACAAATACTATCTCACATATGGTGAGTGGCGACTCCGAGTTCTCTGATTTGCACTAGTGTGCATGTTTGAAGAAAGACTAAAAAGAAGACGTGGAATTGCAGTGAAGAGGAAAAAAATGATAGGAATCCTATGACTATGAGAATATTCAAGAGAGGATTCAATAAGAGACCCTATATTGGTGGTGTCTTGAAAATTTCTGATTTAAAGAATTCCTCTGCAAAGAGGTGGCTGCTCTACCAAGTTTTGAAGGTGATTTGGAGGTGAATTCAAATCAAAGAGTTTGCAGCAGCTTCATCACATCTAGGTATTTCATCTTTTAGAGTTATAATTGTTTCCTTATCAAGTGGTCTTAAGCACTAAGAGAAGGAAAAGGTGTGGATAGAGGTTTGCATACTTCATGGTTTATAGCTGCAGCTTGCAAAATCAACATGAAGTATGTTCTAGATAACATAAGTTAACCTAAGAGTCATAAAGTTATAAATGGATCTAATGTCCAAATTAGATACTGATCATGAGAAGCTTAAAAGAGAAAATGAAGATGACATAAGACAAAAGCTGATCAAGATTTATCAATTAAGATAGCAATTAGTGAACCAAATAGTAGTAAATTATGCTCAAGAATTTAAGAAGGTTGAACAGGAAGAAATTATCTATTTGAGAAAAAAGGTGGGAAGGAGAAAGGATATATCAATACCTTTATTTTATGAAAAATTTGCTAAATAATATGATGAGCTTCCAAGGGGTGTTGATGATTTTTCTGAGTCTAATTTTATTGGTTTGTTTTTGGAACTTTGTTTTCCTGAATCAGCCCATTGGTCAGCCTCCTTGAGGGAACAACATTATGTGCATATCAGGAATTGGATAACTAATGTTGCAGATCTTGAACTTGAGGTTGTTCCTAATAATGTTGATTTTGATAATGGTGGAACTTATGAAGGAGATGTATCTAGTGTGGATTCTCTCTCTTAGAATCATAAGAGTGATGTTCTTTCTCAATATGAGGTAGAGGACATGTGCAATCAACAAGAAGAAAATGATTGGACAAGTGAAAATGTTGATGGTGAATGCTTATTAGAAGAGGGTAAAAATGATGACAATGATTCACTTCACAGTGAACAAATTTTAGAGCTCCTGACTTGTGAGTATCTCAGATATTTGGGGAGGGACAACTATGAAGTCTCCCACCCAACACACATTGAGTTTGATAGAGAGTATGAGTCAGTAGGTTCTAATTTTGACATGTGTGTTTTTTATTCTCTATGTTCTTTTGCATTACTTGGCTAAAAAAGATGGTTTTTGATCTATCAGATGGTGAATGCACCAGCGTTTCCTCAGATTCAAGGCATGAGGATATTCCTGATACAATGTTGAGTATTGATCAGGATAGTTGTGTAGATTTTGAATCTTTTTCAAATTCTAAATCTTTCATTAAACTATTGAAATATGGTCCTTTAGTTGCTCAAGTTACATATGTTTATAATGAGTGTATTTATATTTTCCCTCCCACCCACCAATAGGTTTTCTGGTTTGTATGATGCCGATAATTTGCAGGAGAGTTTTGTATAGAATTTTGATATTGATATGCAAACTAGTGTTATGATGCAAGATGATCTCTACTCAAGAGGAGAATAGAGATCATGGCATGAAGCTTTATCAAGATGATGGTTTTGAACATAGTTGTTGTTCAAACATTGATATGTCTCCTCTTGCAGAAAATATATAATCCAATAATGATGATTTCAGCAACTTGGTAGAACAAAAGTGCTTTTCTCAGCTAGATGGTAATTATCCCGGATGTGGCAGTGAATTAGACAATACTGATTGTTGCATTGATTGTCAATTTATTCTAATTGGAAAATGCAACATGGTTATGCCACATTATTTTCAAGATCTGTATGATTTCCATCTTAGCGCTAATATTGACTATGTTGATATTTTTTGTCTTGAGTAAATGGAAAGTGGTAATAAGTTTGATCACATACATGAAAGAAATTGTTTCAGCTTGCTTCAAGTGCAGAGAGAAAAAGGTTTTGTGTTTGACAGAGGCAAGATACAACAAAAATTTGGTGATGGATTAGGGACATCAAGCCTAGTTTGTTTCTTTCAAATAAGGAGAAGAGGTGCAGAGGTGATATGACTCTACTTAGCAATGTATATATTTGTATAAAGTTTCCTTATTATTCCTGCTTTAGGTGTGTCTGCTTTAGGGTTTCATTTTTTTGTCTTGGTCTCCTCTCCTCAGAGATCTAGATTCTAATGTTGATCTTTCCAACCTTTCCCAGTCAGAGCCTATGTTAGCACTATAAAATTTGCATGAAATCTGGTTTAAATGATGAAAACTATGTTGTTTCTTGCCATTTCCTTAAACCCTAATTCCAAAATTATAGTCGTTAGTTGAAAAAAGTCTTAAACCTTCATGGTCTATTATAATTTTTAGTTACCTTTTTTGCCCCTTAAAATCCTTATAACCCATGTGCTTTATGTTTCATGTTGAACAGGGTTGACCCTTTTAATTTTTCCTAAGTCTAGTGGGCGATGAATTAATTTTGTTTTATTTCCCTAAGTCCTAGGCCCTGACATATTTTATTAACTTTTGCATCAGTTGTGCAAGTTGTTCTTCATTTGACGACAGGTGTATTCCCTTCAATGTCAAGATGCAAGTCTTTATTCATCAAGGCATCATGCCTATGTGACAAGTGGCATTTTGTGATGTCATGATCCCAAGGTTACTGAGGAAATTTAAAGAAGCAAGAATTTGGTGAAGATATAATGGATAGCGTAATACCTTAATGTAGAGATTCTTGAGATCTAATCATCAAGGAAATGTGCATGAACACCATGTGTCCCGGGTGGGTCCAGATCTATGACAGAGTAAAGAAGATGATGCACAGATAAGTTAGATTTGATCTAATGGACAGCGTGAAGACTCAATGAAAAGTTGGGAATGATCTAATGATCAAGGCATTGCGCCTGCTTGACAAGTAGATTACTCAGTCAACATAGGTTAGATGGCTGATAGGATTTCTCAGGACCAAGTAAAGTGTCATGTGGATATCTGTGGTACCAATGTTGCTGAGTTTTAACTAAAGTAAAGATCTGTTTAGTTGATTCTGATCGGACGGCTCGTGTAATGGCTTAAAGGAAAAGTGATCAAAATCAATCTATTGAGGCATTGCACCTGATAAACACATGTCTCTGGTAGGTCCTGCTAAAGTCAGGAAGAGTAAGGTAAAGCACAGTTAAGTTAAAAAATATCTGACGGTGGGTGTAAATCCTTGAAGCAAAGATGTGCAAGATCTATCCATTAAGGCATTATGCTCGATTGACACTTTTCCTCTTCGGATCGTGGGGATAGAGTAAGGAAAAGATAAAGGGTGGATAAGTTATAAAAGATTGTGTGGTAGGCATGAAGGCTTAATGTAAAGTTGCTTGAGATCTAGTCTTTAAGGGATTACTCCTACGCGACGCGTGGCAGATCAGATCACCAGTTTGGGTACTTGAAGGTTCATCAACAACTATGTTTTAAAATGATGCTAAGACTTTATCTCAACCATTGATGCTGATTTTTGTGCCTCTTGTGACTATTTTAACCAACTTTTAAAATTTCAAATGCGTTATGTAGGGTTTTCAAAGTGGTGGATTATGTCTTATGCTACAGAGAGTTTAATGGATTGATCTAATCTTCTGGGCTATATTTTTACACCTGTTGGATACTATATGGAGGAGAGGTTTGTGTATCTAAGCACATTTAATTATAAATTACCTTCTTAGGGTTTTTTTTTAGCATGTAAACATTATTTTAAACCCTTGGCTTATCCTATTCCATTCTTCACAATAAATGGGGGACTGTTTTAGAGTTTTATAATGCAAATTTGATCAAATTTTTAGGAACATGAGATTTCCCAGAAAGGTAGCTGAGTTTCTACAAATATGAAGGGTTAAAGTTCTTGAGATAATTAATACAGACAATACATTTCATCTTTTATTACTTTTACAGGGCATGATTCTTTAGTTTCCCAATAAGTTGGTGGCTAGATCAGATTTCTTACAGACTGGAGCATGGAATGTTTTACCAGAATGGATGATAGAGCTTCTTAGATTATTGAAATGAGTTTAATATAATCTTTCATGTAATATTTAATGAGTTCTAGACCTAACCCTAAATGAATCTGAAGCTTATTGCAGTCCTTGTTTCTATAAAAGGACTTCCAGCATCATTTTGTACGTATGGGAATTTTCTGCCACAAAAGTTAGTTCTGCATATTTTTTATCAAGTTTATCAGTGGTCTCTTTGGCTCTAATTTCATATATACTTGATGCTTTAATATCAATATATGTCTGTACTTCCTGTGATTTGAAGAATTTGAATGAATAGTTGTCTATGTTTCCAATTTTTGTACTCATTTGGATTGGTTGTTAAGGAAATTTCAGTCCATCACTTTGTAAGGAAGAGTGTCAAAATGTTTTAGGGTTTCTTTCAAGGAGAGAATTAAATCCTTAAGATAGTTTTAGTGAGTAGGAGATTGAAACAGGTTTTATAAGTATTTCTACTTCTAGGAAGTGTGAATAGATTATGTAAGGCATAGTCTAATTTAGTACTCATTTACAGGATTTACATTTGATGCGTCTTTGATATTGAAGGTCTTTAAAAATTTAATAACTCCATTCCCATTGGATAAGGCACTAGTTTGATGTGTTATTTTGTGTGGTTCCCATCAAATTTATATACAAACTGTTATCATTTTCATTTTTATGTTGTATTAAGCCTACCTATTAAAAACTACTACATCTTTAGGGAAGTTAATAGGCCAGCCTTGCCTGAGTTTGGAACTCAAAAATAAGAAGGATAAGAATCCTTATTGCACTTGAATTTTCTCTTATCAAATTCATAGTCTGCTTGTGAAGCTCTGTATAAAGATGATTGTTAGCATTTGTAGGATTTGTTATTAACTTTTGTAGTAAAAGATAGGAGCAGGTCATTGTGAAAAGTTAATCCACTGCATGATTTACTGAGGAGAAATAAATCAAGTTAGGTACACCCACCTGAGCCTATGGAGCTCAAAGAGAAGGATGATTTAATCCTCATTAATTGGACTTATTTCTTGACTTAATCAGAATTTGGGTTTTATAAGAGTCAGGCATTGTTGTTATGTAGGATTTTCCAAGAAAAAGCTCCAACAGGGTGTTGCCCCCAAACCCCCATTGAAAAATCTAGGGGGAAATTGCACCAATAAAAGTGGGGGAAAATTAATCTCTGAGTCTGATTGGGCTCCATATAACAACAAGGGATACGTCAAAAAAGAGAGATTCAATGGGAGATAATTTACAGTTGTTAATTCCATAGCTTTGAAACGCACCAGAGATAGTTGCTTTTATTATTGTTACAAGAATTATCACTTTCTTTTTTGGATTGTCGATAAGCTTGGACAAAGGCCTTTCCAAACACTCTCTCTTTAATATGTTGTCCATGTATATTAAATTAACATCCCACATAATTTATTTCACCTTTTATATTAGTAAGTCACTTAAAATATGAGATTGGATTTCTTATAGATGCTACAATTTAATTCCAGAGATTTGTATGAGAGTGACCTATGAATATTTCCATCCCTACAAATTTACAGAACACTCAACGTGTCTAGTTAGTTTTTCCTACTCTAATGGAGCTGCAAGCTATTGTTTGGGCATGTAAGCATAGGCAACACTACATATTAATGAAACAAAATCATCACTCTTATGGTCGTACCAATAATATACTACACCTATGTACCTCTTTGATCACTAAAAAATGTGAAATGACCTTCCCATCATCGCCTTGTTACTCATTCTTGTCTACTTCATAAGATCGCTCATATCTATGACCTTATTGCAATGTTATTCTATGGATTGTCATTCTCCTTATTTACTACTGTTTGATCTCATGTATATCTATCACTGCTTCTATGATAACCAAATTGTTTCCTTTTATATTTATGACTGTTTCCATTGTCCTTGTACCACTCTACTCTATAAATCACTATTCTTGTGATCTAGCCTTATATTTTGATAGCTCTCTAACAGTCATGAGGTGGAAACAATATGTTGGTATCTAGAAAATAATGGGAGTCATGGTAACATTTAAACAATTCTAACCAATGAATCATCTATCTATAACAATACCCCCTTCACCTTTGAGAAATAATGATCTCTAATCCATCCTTTTTGTGCTTTCTTCAACTCTCTTGATCATGTCATTGTGTTGTTTCTGAATTCTCACTTCATGCTTTAGTCTTTCATTTTCTTCTCTTAGCTCACCAATATCTTCTAGCTTTCCATTCAGTTCTATGTTCATTCGATTTGCCTCATGAGTCATAAGAATAATCTGATTGGTGATCTCATGATGATGGTCAGTAAGTCTTTGTATTTCTAACTCTTTCTCTTGTATCTTTTCAGTGATCTTCCTCATGTCATCAATAGCTAGTGTTCTTTCTTGCTCACCTTTTCTAGAATTATTCATAACCTCAATCATTCTTACTATCTGTGTCTCTTGACCGATTTGTAGTGATTTCACTTGTCGAGCCATATGTTGATTGATTTCATTTAGGCTTGTAATGCTACCTTCAGATGTATCCAATGTATTGCTTGATGTAGATCCTAGAGACTCAAATAAATCATGTATCTCTACTTCATGATAGTCTGTTTCATTGCAACGAGATGCCATAATCTTTCTTTCATCCAACAACTATCTCATCTTGATTCTAGCTTCTTTATATTGCTCATAAAAGATCTGTATCTCTAACTTCTGATTCTCAATACTCTTGTCTAGCTTGTACCTTTTCATTGTATAATATTTTCTCTTAAGTCTTTAAACTTTTCCAAATAAGAGATCTAGCTATGATACCAATTGTGTTAGAAACACTTAGAGGAGGGGGTGAATCAGTGTTTGTCTATTTATTATATTTTAGCAACTTAAACATAAATAAAACATAAATTCAATGAAGCTCAATACAAGAACACATAACACATGATATGTTTATGGGGAAACCTTGATCAGAGGGAAACCCCGGTGGGAATTAGTACCCACAAATATTGCACTATTATAATGAACCTGATAAAGTTCCTTTGCCTTGTTAGAAGCAGTCTTTACAATCCAAGTACAATGGCCCTGTTAGGAGTCTTAGACCCTGTTAGGAGTCTATTACAAAACCCTGTTAAAGGTATATGGCTCACTACCAAAGCTCACTGCCAGAGCTCACTGCTCAATAGGATGAAGGCTACAACCTTCTGATAGTTGATATACACTATATCAAAAGTGAACTACTGTGATGACACTATTGTTTGATCAGTTTCATGTACGCGCTGGTGTTCTTACTCTCTTAAAGAGATTTATCTCATTCTAACTTCATTATACTACTCTTCTATATCTTACTCTTGCATATTATTTTTGACAGTTGTAACATAACTTTACATTACATACTTATATGTTCATACCCGAATAGACGCGACTCAAAACAAGACTATAGTCGGCCCTAAAAACATAATACACAATGCTTCTGAGCAAGTAAGATTAAGTGTGTTTACCAAAATACTAAAGACATTATTATAAACATATAATCAAAGGCGCTTGGTTGTTACACAACAAAATAATTCACGCTGATCAAAACACTAGTAGGCTTTCATGCTCTATCTTCTAGACTGCTGGTGTACTGATCTGTTTGTAACTTCTCTATACTATCATTCTATACCATGTATTTCTGGACTTAGTATGTATACATCACATAGAACATATATCTAAATGCGCATACTCTGATTCAGTCTCTCGCACGTGCATTGATGTGTTGATCGCTATATAACTCTGTCTTGTCCTATTTTCCATACTTAGTCATTTTGTCTTCTAAGTTTACTTTGACAAAAACTTAGTATGAATTTTTTTCCATGATGACAACACAAAATGAGTCATGCATCCTCAGGAAGTCAACTTTCCAACAATCTCCCCCTTTGTCATATATGGAAACAAAGGAATGTGGCCAAGTTTCTCAAAATGACTTAATCACAAAAAATTGTCTATCATAGTATCTTTTAATATATACATATACACATTCTCTATTAATCCCCCTTTGACATTACTGACAAAGGTGTACAGAACTTGTAAGTCTCCTAGATACTTACTCCATGTAAACATCAGGGTACACAACCTGAAGAGATTGGATCTCTTTATGCCAGAATACCTTCATTGCATCAACTGTCTAAAGATGTGCGCATAAGTCATATGTCAGCTTCTCCATCTTCATCAAATCCATGCAGGGACCTTGATCATATGTCACAATGGTGGCATCAATCTATTTGATGTTATCATTCAGAATTGCTAGAGAGGGTGCAAGTGCATTTCTCAATTGAGTCTGTCAGACTCTTATCTTACTGATCTCCAACTTAGCCTTTTCAATTTTGTCCAACTGACCTTGATAGACATTGTTACATATGTTCATGTCTTACGTGGATGTCGCAACTAATTTTTTGATAGTGTCCACCATGATCTCTACCTCTTCTATCTTTTTGATATGTTCAGAGGTGAATTTTACTCTGTCCAGATCTAATAGAATTGCCTTCTCATCATGTGAGCATACAGGGAGAATATTATCCAATGTTTCTTCTCTTATCCTCATGTCTTCCTCAATTGCATGTCTCTTCATTATTTCCAGTAAGTTCCATAAATTATTAGGTATTACTATTTTGAGTTCAAGAACTGACTTCTTAAACTTAATCATGTGAGAGATGATCATAGAATGTATCTCATTTTTATCTATATCTTGATACTTGTCATAAACCTTAGAAATTGTGTCTAGTCTTCCTTCATTAACAATCTTGTTCTTCAAGACATTTAGACTAGGTCTGAATCCTACCTAAGGAGGAGCTTGAGAGTTCCTTGTTGTGCTCTGTGTGTTCCTTTAGGATGGGTGATTTGTGGGTGCTTTATTCCATCCTCTAGACTTCTTTCTTGGTATAGAAGGTGGAGATGAGTAGGTCAATGGTGGTAGAGGGCACATAGGCACTCTCTACTTTCTTCTTCTTCTGGATGTCATCAGTCTTCTCAAATTATTTGGCTATCTTGGCTTCTCTAGCTTTGTCAAGATCTTCTTGAGTGACACCATGAGGTCTTAGAATGCTAGATGTAATCTTACATGCCTTTCTTTTATTTTCATCACTATATAATACAGAATCAACTGCATTAGTCTTCTCTCTATAAGTGCCCCATCTGGGCTCATTGGGATCTTTGGGCACAGACAAAAGGACATGTGCATATCCTTCCAATACATGTTCCTCCACATCATACCCAAGTGGATGAATCCATTTAGTTCTAGGATCAACTACCTCCATGCAAGTGCAGTCAGTCTCTACCATGAAGCATATGGTTTCCTTATACTTTTCAACAATCTTCTCTGGTATCCTGAACCTCTTTTGCATCTTGATCCTGAAAGTTTTGATATCCATGTCCATGGCATCTTTTGCACTGCTCTCTGATGTGTCTTTAAGTGAAATCTGAGACATTGTAGGTTTTCTTCTCTGTAGGTACAGATTTGCAACCTTACCAACAATATGGAAGTATAGATAGATAATTAAAGACCCAAACTTGAATGTCTTTCTCTTGTAATGCTTGATAACTCAAATTTTGTCAATCAATTGAGCGTGCAATATCTCACATAGATTGTACTGAGTGTTATCCTTCACTATTCTGATAGCTTCTAGAATAATTGCTGCAGAAACACTATTCAATCTGCTTGCTTGTTGGAACTTGTAACCAAGGATCATAGTTAGAAGATTTATGTCTTATTCCTTGTGATAGGATCAATTGTCATACCGCCCCTATCACTTCTGGATAGGCATGCTTGCTCAACCTGTTTCTTGACATCCTTTCCAGTAGGAAGAACTGATCCAGTATTAGGAAGTCCAGTCATGTTATGGATTAGGTCTGTAGTAATACAGATGGGAACTTCACCAGTCTGTAAAGGTCATCATGAATCCTACTCAACAATATTTTAACCCATTCTAGTTTATAGAATTCGTGTGCATTTGAAAACTTGAAGATAGGGTTGTCTGTGAGGTGCGCGTATTCCTCCTTGAATGAATAGTCTGGTTTCATCATTGAAGCCATGAGAGTGGATATACTATTGTGTATATGGAATCCTTCAATCTATTGGGACCAAGCTCAAACATGCAAACATTAGTGGGTTATCACATATATCATTTCAAATAAACATGTAAGAGATCAAAGCAAACAACAAGAATACCAAATAACATCGGATTAAGCTAAAAATGAGTAAATGAAGCACCCTATTTTACTCATTTTGATTTGCTTATCTGGATTAGATGTGAGTGTGCTCTCTCAAACACACAAATACTATGGATCCCAATGCAAATATGCAAGAGTATGAGAACAAGAAGAAAGATTCAAGAGCTAGTATGAAGAACTAGTCTCAAATCTCCTTCAAAATGATAATCTAAACTTATGAAAGTAAGGATGATATGAAAGTATTATGAAGAAACTATGATTTATTCACCAATTAAAAGCCTAACATTTAACTTCTAGATGATTTAAAAAAATGAAAGCATCAAAATAACATCTAAAAGAACTAGCATGAAAACAATTATGAAAACTCTAAGACAATACTAGCATGATAACAATGCAAATTGAGAGATGAAAATATGAGAGGAGAAGGCCTCTATTTATAGATTTTTTGGAAAGAGGAAGAGGCTTGGATGAAGTGGCACCTATGTCGCATCCACATAAGAGCCACATAGGAGACACATGGCTTTGAAAAGATGGCCAATTTTAAGTCAAAATTGGCATTAATATTGAGTAGCTCAATATTTCAAAAGAGGAGACAAGGTTGTAAGAGAGAATT
>MU224439.1:198103-208241 GCA_018584345.1 Thuja plicata
AGGATTTTAATAAATATAAATTTATCAAAAAGGGGATTTTGTGAAGAAAATGTATTTAAATAAAATACATTAGAATAGTGTTTAAACTATTGGGAAATGAAACTATTTAATTAATTTGAATTAAATATTTAGAGGAATAGGAGGGAAATTAATATTAATAATAATATTAATATTTTTGGACGTGTACAATTTCATAAGGAGATTGTATTATTTTTTCATCAATTGTGTTAATAGAAGATTATTTCTGTCACAATGGATTTGCAGTCTCTGGCCTATCGGCCGCCATAGCTTTCTGGATTCTTCTCTCTTCTTTCTGCTTCTTCTTCTTTGTAATAGTCTTTGCATGCAGGTGATCTTGGGTAGATTGATGTTCATCAATTCTAACACCATTTTCTTGTATGGTTTCAACTTATCATCTTTGGTTTGATACTCATCTAGGACTTGTTTGATGATGAGTTGGGAATCACCAAAGACCTTAATATCTCTAATGTTCCATTCTATCGCCATGCAGAGTCCTACAATTAGCACTTCATATTCTGCAATGTTGTTTGTGCAGGAAAATCTCATTTTGAATGACATGGGAATATAGTCACCTTGAGTTGTGACAAAAATTATTCCTGCCCTTGTGCCACGAGTTGTGTAGGACCCATCAAAGTAGAGTTTCCATGTTGGTTGTTCTTCTACCATGTACAAGTGCTCATCTGGAAATTTTGTGATTAGAGGATATGCATCTACCAATGGTGCTTTAGCTAGTTGATCGACAATGACTTGTCCTTTAATGGATTTTCTGTCAACATACTGGATATCAAATTCACTTAGCAGCATAATCCATTTTTCTATTCGACCTATAAGTGTAGTCCTGGAGAGTATATACTTGAGAGGATCCACCTTCAAAATAAGCTTTTTTATGTGACTAAGCATGTAGTGGCAAAGTTTTTGAGTGGTGAAGACCACTGCCAGACATGCTTTTTCCATAGGAGAATAGTTGAGCTCATAACCCACCAAAGTTTGATTAATATAATATATGGCCCTTTCTTTGCCTTCATCATTCAATTGAGCAAGGAGTGCCCCTAGTGCTGTAGTAGTAGTAGAAATGTATAAGATGAGCGGGCAACCAGGTACAGGAGGTACCAAGATGGGTGGATTAGCCAAGTATTCTTTGATCTTGTCAAAGCTCTTCTGACACTGAGGATCCCACTTGAATGTGTTGTCTTTGCGTAGGAGATGAGTGAATGGTTGACACTTATCTGCTAGTTGAGATATGAAGCGGCACATAGATTGTAATTTTTCTTGAAGGCTATGCAGCTGTCAGAGTGTTTTTGGTGGAGGCATCTCCATGATAGCTTTTACTTTCTTTGGGTCAATTTCAATGCCTCGTCTAGATACAATGAACCCTAGGAGTTTCCCTAATGTGACTCCAAAGACACATTTCTTAGGGTTGAGCATTAAGTGGTAGTGTCCAATTCTGTCAAAGACACATTCCAGAACATCCAGGTGGTCTTCTCTTTTCACTGATTTCATCAATATGTCATCCACATAGTCCTCAAGGATCTTGTGGATCATGTTATGAAAAATGATAGTCATTTCTCTCTGATAGGTTGCCCCTACGTTCTTTAAGCCAAAAGGCATCATGTTATAGCAGAAGGTGCCCCAAGGGGTTGTGAATGTTGTCTTATCTTGATCTTCTTCTGCAATGCGGATCTAATTATATCCGAAAAAGCCATCCATGAGTGACAACATCTCATGTCCTGCTGTGAGATCTACAATCATGTCTATGTTTGGCAAGGGGAAATCGTCCTTGGGACATGCCTTATTGAGGTCTCTGAAATCTATGCATATCCTTATTGATTTATCTATCTTAGCGATGGGAACCATATTAGAAATCTAGTCAGAGTAGTCAATGGGGCAGATGATCTTGGCATGGAGTAATTTTTCCAGCTCTGCTTTGACAAGTATTGCCACTTTAGGATGCATCTTTCTGAGCTTTTGTTTAACAGGTTTGATTTTTGGGTCCACTGCTAAATGGTGAACCACCAAGTTGGGATCTAACCCTGGCATGTGAGAGTAAGACCATGCAAACTTGTTGATGGATTCTTTTAACAAAGTGATAAGATCACTTTCTTATGCTTCAGACAAAGATGCTGCTATATATGTGATGGCAAGATTTTCCTTGGTACCCAGGTTAACAGGTTTTGTTTCTTCGATGAGAATCGATGACTATTTAGGCTTGTAATCTCAGATAAGAGGAAGAGGAGAATATTCATCCTCTGGCACCTCAGAGAGGTTTTCACCAGGGGATATGCTCTTTTTTTTTACTTTTTTGTGATCAAATAGTTCCCCATAGGGGTTTTCACTAGAAGATCACTTTTTCTCTTTTTTATTTTGATTTTCTGTATCATTTTTGCGGCTAAAGTTCTCCTCTTCCCCAAAGTATGCCTTTGGGTCCAATTTGTAGACATATGCTTAATGTTGCCCCTGGTCACTGCTTTGCTCAATTTCTCCCATAAATCTTAGAAGTGCATCCTCAGTTTGAAACTCGTCAATGTGTACAACACTTGGTTGGTCCCAGTCTATGAGTTCAGGATGGTGGAGAGGGAGATCAATGAAGAGGATGGATAGTTGTTGTAGGAAAGCATTGCCTAGGAAGGTTTCATCATCAAAAAACATCGTCATAAGATTTCACAATTTTCTCTTCCAGGATATCTTTGATGTCAACGATTTTGCCCAGGGGTTGACAAGAGGTATAATTGATGAACTCATTGGTGCCCCCAGTCATGTCAGAGCCCATACCAAGACCCAGGTGTTTTTTGAGTCAGGCAGGTACAATGGGATCTTTCATCCCTTTCTCTTCATGACCAAGGCCGCCTCCTTGATAATTCCATTTTTTTGTCACCAGTTTGTGTGTTGTGGGGTACTTGTTCTTGAAGTAATTGAGCCGACTTGTGTCCTGGGATGATGGATCCTTGTATATCCATTGATTGATGTTTGGTTCCATTTATTGACCAACCAAAATACCTTGTGACACAAAAGTGATAGGACTAAATTGTAGTGTCCTGGTTGTTTCTGATTTTGTTTTTCTTAAATTAGGCTGGCAGCCTTGAGTGTGTGGATCAACAGGCAATGCTCCAACTGCAAAGGCATAAGATAAAGTGTACTCACCACATCCTTTGTTGTTGATCTTGACCATGGACAAGGTGGAGGAGAGGATTTTCTCTGGATCTGAATGGATTCAAGATGAGCTGGTGACAAAGGAGCCAATATCAATCCCGGGGCAATGAGTGGAATGTGGAAAGGATGCTTCTAACACATTACAGTATGCAAAGGGCTTGGGATCTGTGAAAATGGTGATCTCAGTGCCTTTGTATGGGAATTTAATGCACCGATGGTAGGTGGATGGAATGGCTTGCATAGAATGAATCCATGGGTGTCCAAGGAGGATGTTGTAGGGAAGGTCAAGATCAACCACATGAAATAATGTTTCTTGGATAACTGGGCCCACTTGAATGGGTAAGATAATGGTGCCTTCAGAAGTACGCTTCAGGTTGTCATATGCTTTTATTGTGATGACCTCATTTGTGATATCAGCCTTAGTGTATCCCAACTATTTTATGAATTTTAGAATACACAAATTTAGGGCCGATCCATTATCTATCATGACCTATTTGATGGCAAAAATTTTAACCATGACAGCGATACGGAGTGGGAGATTGTGATCAATTTCGTCAGAGGGGATGTCTGCTGGTCTAAATGAGACCCCACAGGATGTAGATAGGTGTCTGACAAGGTTTTGAAACTCAATGAGGTTGATGTCACTGGGAACATGGGATTCATGCAAGGCTTTATTGAGAATCTCTTGGTAGGTGGGTGATGTGCAGAGAAGATCTAGAATGGAAATTTGGGCTGGAGTATTCCCTAGGTGTTCCAAAATGTTATATTGGGTCCCAGCAGATGGAGTGGGACTTGCACCTACAACTGTTATCCTTCCTCTATGAGTAGTGATTGTGCATTGATTATCAACACCCTTGACATGAATGACATTGAAAAAGGACTGAACTTGGGATATGCAGCTGATGAGATTATCGTAATTGATATAAGCATTGGTATAATCTTTTCGATCAGTGCTTTCTGCTTGTTTACCCTTTTCTTGATTAGAGGACTAAGTAGGATTTCCTAGACCTGTACTGGAAGTGTGTTTAGGGAATGCATTCTGATAAATTTTTAGGCTTGCATTTGGTGATGATTGAGTAGGGTAATCCACTTCAATCTCCTTATGGTCAATGAGATCTTGGATATAATGCTTCAGTTTCATGCATTTGAGAGTGGTATGTCCCTTGACATGGTGGTATTCATAGTACTCATTGTCTTTATACCAGGAAGGCTTAGGAGTTGATTCATCAAATGGCTGTGTCTTAGGATATATGACTTGGTTTGTTTGGACCAGCTTGCAAAAGATGACATCTATAGGTTCACCCAGAGGGGTAAAAGTGTGTTGTGGTGCATTTGAAGTGTGAGGTCTTTGTTGTCCGTGAGGGACTGAGATAGCATTTGTATGGTTCATAGGACCTTGATAGTTGTGTTGATGGGTTGTTCCTGGAGGAGGGTATATGGGTGCATGTTTTGCTGATACTATGGTTGAGGATACGTGGGAGCGGGTTGCTGATACATGGGAGGAGGTTGTGGATACATTACTGGTGTTTGTTGATAAGTCTTGGTTGGCACATTAGGACTAGCTACCACAACCTGGACATATTTGGTGTCAGTGGCTCCATCTGTGACCATGTTCTTATTTTTGTTCCAATATCGTGATCGGTTGTTGTTATGTTTATCAGGCTGGGATTCTTTGTAATGTTTAATTGTACCCTCTTCGACAAGGCCTCATTCAAGGTCCATACCTTTGATCTTGATATCATGATAAGTTTGTATACAATTCATATGCATGTGATAAGCAAGCTTAGGATGAAGGTTGTTAACGAAAATATTGATAAGATGTTGTTCTAAGGGTTGGTAAGACAACCTTGTGGTAAGCCCTTACCAACGTTGAAGATAATCAGCCAAGCTTTCTCCTCCCTTTTGTTTGGAATTGCATAGGTCAAGGAGTGAGAGTTCATTTTCAACATTATGTGCATATTGGGCCACAAACTTTTCGGATAGCTCTGTGAAAGTAGAGACTGTGCCATAAGGGATTTTGTAAAACCACTCAAGTGCGGTGCCTCCCAAGCTTTTGGTAAATAGTCTCATGAAAAAATTATCGTTGTAGGCCACTTCTTTGCATGCCATGTAGAATTATTTTATATGACTCATAGGATCACCCTTCCCCTGATATTTATCAAATTTTGGGGTCTCAAAGTGTTTGGGGAAGGGTACAACAGTGATGGATCTGTCAAATGGATATGGACATACTTCTTCGAACTTGAATGTTTTAGCTTCTATCCCAGCTTTTAGCTCTTTGAGAGAATTCTTCATTTCCTCCCATTCAGGATTGATTTGTGGGGGAGGATTGTTTATCATAATTATAGGATTGCCTTGTGCATGATATGGATCAAACGGAAAATATGGGGGATTTTGTAGGAGATATTGTGGTGTTTGGTAGGGTGTTTTCTGGTCACTGTATACGGGTTGTGGTGGTGGAAGCTAGGGTTGAGTGGAATACTACAACGGAGGAGGTGTTGGCATATGATAAGATTGTTGTAACTGTTGAAAATATGCTTGTATTTGTTGCGGCATTGAATAGGTGGGGTGAGTTTGTTGCGCACTCATATAGGTGCTTTGTGGCCGAATGCCCCCAGTGAGAACTTGTTGTGGAGAGGGAATTGTTTGTGCTGCAGCGGAAGATAACATGGCTATGTAATTGGTGGGATGATTTGGTTGTTGTTGCATAAGTTGGATAAAGGGACTAGTAAACTGTTGCATTGGTTGTGCCACAAAGGGATTTGCCCCTTGCATTTGTGGTTGTGGTTGTTGTATGGTTTGAAGAGTAGTTTGTGTGACTGCAAAGGAGTTGATTGGCTGTTGTTGCGCTTGGGATGTTAATGGGTTGGTGTTTTGCTGATGTTGGATAGCTTGTTGTGGGATGGGTTGTTGTTGGTGCTGTTGAATATGTTGCTATTGTTGGATGGGTTGTTGCTAGATAGGTTGCTGCTATTGGATAGGTTGGATGGGAATTTGGGGTATGGTGAAGGGATTCGTTGATGGTTGCAACATAGGAGAATTTGGGTTGAACAATGTTTGGGGTGGAACCATTGACATTCATTGTGGTTGTGTTGCTGGTGGAGCGGGAAAAGTGGACCCTTGCAGAAATAAGGGTTGGTTATATACGTTGGTAAGTGGCATACCTGTGGTGAAGAACGGTGGAATATGCATGGATACTTGGGTGCTTTGATGTTGTGAACTAGTTGTAGTACTTTGAACAGGTTGAATAGGAATAGATGGAATGGTGGTTTGTTGTGTGCTAACTGGTGGTGGTGGTGGAAAGTTTGCAATGAATGTTGGGATTGCTTGTGAAGGAGGAGAAACGGTGGCTTGTGGAGGTGTTTGCATAGTGATAGGGGGTATTGTATGTGGTGTTGATGTGGTATCAAGAGGCAAGACTTCCGAGGCAGGTGTAGGTGTTGTGTGTATGATGGAAAGTGGAATGGAGGGATGAACTACTTTTGCAAGAAGGGTTCCCACTTGTAGGGCTTGCTAAAATGGATCAAAAACTTCATTTCTAGTGGGATAATGACATTCCCCTGGAGGTGCCATAGGTCATGTAAAAAGTGTGGGTATTAGCCAAGGTGGAAGTTGAAGTCCTTATTGTTGGATGTCCAAGAGTACCTGGTTATTGTTACATCCACTCATGGCATTTACCATGTGGACAAGCATTGGATGATTGATAAAAGTTTCCATGGCACTTAGAGTGGGAGTTTCATTAGTGTCTACCTAGATATGTTTGACTTGATCATTGGGATGAGGTACATAAGTGACGATGGTGTTGGTGTTCTCAGTCGTAGGATTAGATGAGCTAGCGGCAAGATTAGGGTCCATGTTCTTCCTCTTCTTACAGGCTCGTCTGATAGCTGGCATGAAATGATTATCCTAAAGGAAATATTAGATGCATGATGTATGCAAGGATGCACCTGGGAAACTAAGGATGATGACCCTAAGACTAAGATGTGCTTAGGATGATGGGTGCGCTTCTATGGATTAAGGATGGCTTAATGTATGCAAGGATCAAGGGTTGCTTTCCCTAGTGTAGGATCAAGTGGATGTGATTATCTACCTAAGATAGACTTGTGGTCTTCGGTGGACGAGATTCTTTGTTAATGCAAACCAACCGTTTGGTCAAGGTGATGAGGTTGCAAAAGACAAAAAGGATTATCCCAAAACAATGCTTAGTTTAAGGACCTTCAATGGATGGGGTTTGATTAAGATGTAGGTTTTTAGCAACTCAAATGGGGTATGCAATACCTAAGTGAGGTGTATGATCAAAGATATTTTGGATGATGATTAGGATGATACTAGGTTGATTAGGATTGATTTGATTAATGCAAGATCATGCTAGGATGAGTGTGTGATGTGTTCCTAAAGATGGTAACCTAAGGAGATCCTAAAATGCAAGCTAAGTGAGCTCAAGAAGAGGAGGAACTTGTGTTTTTTGTCATAAACCAACTAGTCATATTGTTCAATTGCAACAAAATAAGAGTTTAGGCGATACTTGCCCATGAAGCGAGCAACCTTGTTGTTATAGATCACTTTCTCAAATAGTTCTTGTTTATGGATTTCTTGCTTGACAAAATTGACAATGTGTTGGTATTTGGTAGCCTCTCGGGTTGTGTTCTTTTGCTCTCTTTGCACGGGTGGTAACGGAGTTTTCACTTTCTTGTGTTTCTTGGAATTGGTCATGTCCTATAAGTAGATCTTGATCTTGGATGAATAGTTTGAGGTTCTTAGGACATATCTCACGAAAGACCAAAATGTTTATTTTTTGATAATCTGGCAAAAAGCTTGATTATGTTCTAATTTCTCAATAGGATTGTTCTATGGCAAGAACCACTTTCAACATAATCAAAACTGGAAAATAACAAGCATGTGTTTGAAAACAATTCAACAAGGGACAAAGAAACCTTGAAGGATACAAGCACGTGACAAATTTGAAAGCTAGATATTTCGTCTGTGTTTTGGACTTGTCAATTTCTTCAAACACTTCAAGCACAAAATCTACCTAAGGAATTTGGCATAGCATGAAAATACATGCTCGTAAGCTTAGGCACACATGCAAGAGCTAATCAGAATACAGCCTTCACCAAGCATGCAATGGCTCCAGTCATGACACCATATTATCTAGTTCCAAACGCTCAGGGTGGCATGAATGTATGAGTGATCTTGGGGAAGTTACTATCTTTCTTGCACAAGCATTATCACCTTTCGGGGGTGTTCTAGGTAGCTTCTAAGCCTAGAGTGTTTAGTATGGATCTCTATTTGATTGTATCCTTTATGTCCGTGCAAGCACGATTCAGGCATATAGCCCCATAGAGTTTCTTGACAAAAGAGGTCACGTAAACGTGATTGAGACCGCAAGGCCGCACTTAAGTTAGACGAGAACCGAGTATAAGTTCAGATGCCAACCGACTCCCGAGGCTTTGACCCCAAGGAGTATATTTTATTTACGTGAGTTGAAGTGCTGTGGCTTACACCTCATTCTCACATGGGTCATTCCCGGGAGATTTTTTTCCTCAACCGACAGGCCCAACTAAAAGGATTAACTTGGAAATAAATGGGATTGGCGACAAGAAGGGTCTATATTTTTGATTTTCCCACAAGGGGAAAAGAGAATTATCTCCTATCCAACATCATTTTCTCCACAAGCATGCAAGACAAGTTGTTTGTTTCCAAAGATTTATTTGTTTAACACCAAGTAAATGTGTCTGGGTTTTTGATCTTCCCCCACAAGGGAAGAGAGCATAATCCCCTAACACTCACTTAGGATTAATCAAAAGATCTTCCTAATTATTTCTAAGTGTCTAGAAAATATTTACAGACACGATCGTTTGGTTGATTTGGATCCAAGCAACCTACAAGACAACGTGAGTAGTTTTGATTTAGTGTCTTTGACAAGCGGTGCTGCAAACAACTAGTTAGTAGTTTGAAAAGTAATCTTTGGCAAGCGTTAGCACAAAAACCACTCAAAATTTGTTAGCCAAACATAAAATAAGACTTTGCCAGAGTACAGGCGCTAGTACAGGGTGCAAACGCTGATCCTATATTCTGGTTCAGAAATGACAGTGGCAATGAAATAACTAGAAAACATGAAAAAGACAAAAATTTGTTATACGAGGCGCAGACGCTGATTTACAGATCGCAAACGCTGATTCTTGTGGCGTAGACGCTAGTTCATGAACCAGCATTTCTAAAGATGCTGATTTGCT
Organism: Thuja plicata; assembly: GCA_018584345.1. Taxonomy (NCBI): domain Eukaryota; kingdom Viridiplantae; phylum Streptophyta; class Pinopsida; order Cupressales; family Cupressaceae; genus Thuja; species Thuja plicata. Next base: position 207,508 of record MU224439.1, read on the forward strand.
GCAAACACAAAACACACCACAAAGCGACACAATAAGTTATCTTTGCTTCTTAGTTAGCTTCCAAACTTGTCCAAAAACCTATTTTGAAACTAATTGACCCCTTAAAAACTATTATTTCTTAATGATTTATCAAGGAGTGTTCCTTTTAATAAAAAATTTCCGTTATGACTGCTTGTAAAACTGACTTCTGATAAAAAATAGAATGATCAAATGCAGAAAAGCAATAGGAAACACAAATAAACTTGATAAATGAAGAATAGGGTCATTAAAATGTCAAAGATATTAGTATCAGGCAGAGACGCCAATTCAGATCAGAGACGCCATTTCACGAAAATGCCAAATGGCGGTTCAGGAGGAACTAGCATTTTTGCAAACGCCTCTTTGTGTGTCTCAGAGACGTCGATCCGTGTTTTGGATGAATTTTGGAAGAATTAGACAAGAAGAAAGAAATTTTAGGGACGTGGGTCCCACCGGGCATGCCAGAATGTGTATATGGAATCCTTCAATCTGTTGGGAGCAAGCTCAAACATGTAAACATTAGTGGGTTAGCACATATATCATTTCAAATAAATATGTAAGAGATCAAAGCAAACAACAAGAATACCATATAACATCGGATTAAGCTAAAAATGAGTAAATGAAGCACCCTATTTTACTCATTTTGATTTGCTTATCTGGATTAGATGTGAGTGTGCTCTCTCAAACACACAAATACTATGGATCCCAATGCAAAT
>MU224439.1:208989-220904 GCA_018584345.1 Thuja plicata
AATGTATTTAAATAAAATACATTAGAATAGTGTTTAAACTATTGATAAATGAAACTATTTAATTGATTGAATTAAATAGTTAGAGGAATAAGAGGGAAATTAATATTAATATTTTTGGATGTCTACAACTATTATCTCCAGCTGTTTCCTTTTTACAATAAATGTATGCGCGGATGTCTTCTACGTGAACGACACCTAACGTAGTTTTGGAGAAAGCTCCTTCCACATCATCCAGTATGGATTTAAATGGATGCTTCTTAAATACAACTATCTTCCACTTAGCAATGTTAAATACGAATGGAGTCGCCATACTTATGTGATGATTGATTAAATAGGGTTTCACAAAAATTTGAAACGACGCGGCTGCTAGGGTTCCATTCCAACTTCTTAACTGTGCTTCTTAACCACCAAATTTGTTATGCTTCCATGCTTTGATGCTCAGTGCTCCTGTGCTTTCTGAATTTTGTGATCTCAAATGCAAATGTGAAGAAGATCGAACACTTACATCTTTTTATAAAACTTACTGCATTTAATGTTTGCAACCGTCTGTAGTTTTCACAGAGAATTCCAAACTTTGTTCTAAATGCATTATAGACAATGCGTGTTTTCATACTGCTATATCATGTGATCATAAGCATGAATCCATAGGCACATACTCAAAGGTGAGTATACCATTCGCGTAGGGGTTCTGAGCTAAAATAGCTCCCCCTAAGACCAAGAAGGTATATTCAACCAGAAATAGAGGATGCATCCATTGTGGATGCATCAACTACTTTGTTCTCTGCATTGTCCTTTTTTACTTCAACCCAATTTTTTCTTGAATCTTCTTTTGCTTTAACAAAATTGAATTCTCCTTCTTCTTCAAATAGTGATTTCTTAGGATCCTTTTGTTTTTGAGTTCTAGATCTACAGAACCTTGAGGTGTGTCCAGCCTTTCCACATGTGTGACAAATGATAGGAGGTCTGATGTTCTTGTTCACCATGTTGCACTGCTTTGCTATGTGACCATTGTAACTACATATCTGACATGTAATGTTCTACAAATTTCTCTGATTGTTTTGTTTTATTTTTCTCTGATTTTGCTGTGACTGAATTCTTTGATTTGTTATGCAATGTATATCCCTATGACCAAACTTATTACAGGAGTAACAATAACCATTGAAAGGTCTTACCTCTTTGCAATCTCTTGCCAAATGACCATGTTTATTACATGCATAACAAGTTCTATTAACTTGCTTGATTTCTCCTTTAGGTGGATTTGTTTTAATCTCTGTAACATTTTCAAGTTTCTTTTCTTCTGAAGGTGCTTCATGTGCTTTCTTTCTTTCTTTCAATGAATTGATTTCAACTTGTGCAATATTGTATCCAAGACCAGTAGTGTCGCCTTTTTTCTTTTGTGCATTGAGCTGAGATTGAAGTGAATTAGAACTTGTGTGGAGTTTATCAATCTTATCCTTTGCTTCTGTTAATTTGGATTCCATCTTCTTCTTTATGTTCTCCAATTCCAAGACTTTCATTTTTGCTTGCAAAAGTTCATCTTCTAATTGTTTGCTTTCTTTGATATTTTCTTCAATAGAAGTTTGACTGTCTGTTAGCTGTTCATCTAGATTTTCAATTTTATCTTTCAGAGATATGTTCTCTTCATTCAGCTTTTTGACCATTTTCCCTAAATCACTTGTAGAACAATCTTTCAAATCTTTTCTTAATTTCTTGATAAGCATTTGTGAGCCATCAACTTTCAGTCTAAGTTCTTCATTTTCTTTTTCAGATCTGTCAAGATCTTCAAGAGTTGCTTCAAGATTATTTTTCAAATGTTTTGCTTCTGCTGATTCCATGATCTCCTCAAGTGGTTAAACTTTATTTCAGAGGACCAAAGCTCTGATACCAATTGTTAGAAACATTGAGAGGGGGGGGTGAATCAGTGTTTGTCTATTTATTATATTTCAGCAACTTAAACATAAATCAAACATACATCCAATGAAGCTCAATAAAATAACACATAACACATGATATGTTTATGGGGAAACCTTGATCAGAGGAAAACCCCGGTGGGAATTAGTACCCACAAATATTGCACTATTATAATGAACCTATTAAAGTTCCTTTTCCCTGTTAGAAGCAGTCTTTACAATCCAAGTACAATGACCCTGTTAGGAGTCTTAGATCCTGTTAGGAGTCTATTACAAAACCTTGTTAAAGGTATATGGCTCACTTCCAGAGCTCACTGCTCAATAGGATGAATGCTACAACCTTCTGATAGTTTATATACACTATATCAAAAGTGAACTGTTGTGATGACACTGATGTCTGATCAGTTCCATGTACGCACTGATGCTCTTACTCTCTTAAAGAGATTTATCTCATTCTGACTTCATTATACTACTCTTCTATATCTTACTCTTGCATATTATTTTTGACACTTGTAACATAACTTTACATTACATACTTATATGTTCATACCCGAATAGATGCGACTCAAAACAAGACTATAGTCAGCCCTAAAAACATAACACTTTCAAGCAATTCAGCTTAATTATGTTTAAAACAATACTGAAGAAATTATTATAAACATATAATCAAAGGCACTTGGCCATTACACAACAAAATAATTCACGCTAATCAAAACACTAGTCGGCTTTCATGCTCTGTCTTTTGGATTGCTGGTGAACTGATTTATCTGTAACTTCTCTATATTACCATGTCATACCATGCGTGTCTGGACTTAGTATGTATACATCACATAGAACATATATCTGAATGCACATACTCTGATTCAGTCTCTTGCACATGCACTGATGTGATGATCGTTGTATAACTCTATTTTATCCTATTTTGCATACTTAGTCATTTTGTCTTCTAATTTTACTTTGACAGAAAATTAGTATGACTTTGTTTCCATGATGACAACAAAAAATGAGTCATGAATCCTCAGGAAGTCAACTTGCCAACAAATTGTTATAAATAATGGAATGGTGTGTATTGAGAGGGGAGGGGTGAATCAGTACCCTCAAAACTTTTATCACTTAACCTTAATCCTTTTGGAATCAATACATTGTAGTACCAACCATTTGTGCTATTCTATCTTTGTGTATGTTATATCAAATCATAATTCAATAAGTATGTAAAAAATTCATAGAAACATTCATGAAATGTATAGACACATGACACAAGATTTGGTAACACGGAAAACCCATATTAGAAGGTAAAAACTGCGATGGGGATGAAACCCGCAAAGCTTCACTATCTACAAAATGAAAGGGGCTGCTTAAGACTTGCAATTTGATCACTTCTGATGATATACCCTGTTATGAGTATTAGTAGGGACTGGTTAAGGTCTACTCTGTTAAGATATTTAGCGACATTGTTTAGTGTGCACTCGGTTAAGAGATTTACAAAGGATTGTTAAATCAACCTTTCTCAAGGGTTTCTTCTATTTTCTACACTTGTTAGAATGTAGTCAAAAATATTCAATGACCTGAGTATATGAAATCTCCAATTGCTGATTACAGATCCAATAAAAATTACATGTATATTTATCACCTATTGTGATTGATCAATACCTTTGTTCTACTCGGTATCCTTGGTTCTTGTTCTTGATAACTGATTTCATCCTTGGTTGTTCTTCTGCATAAAAATCTTAGTCTGATCCATAGATGTTCTCCTCAGCTACAATCATCATAACACACATGTGTTCCAATAGATTACATATCTATTTATACAATAATTTTGACATAAGTGAGTTTCACATATTCTAATGATAACTCTATGATTGAAGGTTTAGAGCTTGACCTTGATCTCCTAGTTTGCATGTTTCTAATCAGTTAGACTAATTAAAACAATTACAATTACATTGCTTGTCCCTTAAGAAATGGATTTAAAGCTAATAGAAATAAATATAAAACACAAGTGTTTTATCTAATGTGGAAGTCAGAACCACATTTATCAGGATTCTAACCGTCTCTCAGTAGACTGGTGCTCGGGATGCTCTGTAGTCTATCAATTTGCTCTCGTATTTTTTCTTCCGGTTTGCACTGAACTCTACTTGTCAAGTTCCTCTGTCAGGTTTTCTTTGTCAAGTTACTATGTTGGGTTCCCTTGTAACATTTTTTGGGTTGCACTGTGTCGTTGGGTTTGCTTGAACTTATCTGTTGGGTTGCACTAAACCTGACTTTTGGTGTTGGTGTTACCGATGGTTTCAAAATAGTTTTTCCTTTCATACTAATGGCAAAAATATGCCTTCAATCTCCCCCTTTGACATTAGTGTCAAAAAATGATATGTGAAAATACGAAAATGTTTAGTAATATACACCATGTGTTCACCTTGTCATTTATGACTCCCCCTATGTATATGTCGGTATAGTATATGTATATACACTTATCATCTACTTTATACATATCATTTCCCCTTTGTATGCTATCAATTTCCCCCTTTGTAACATATCAATTTCCCCCCTTTTTGATAGTAAGGGAAAAGGTGTAATTACTTACAACTTGTCAAAAATGTGGGAGTGAGAGTTGTTCATGTCCTCCATTATCTTTTCTCATTTCTCTTGTAAGTTTTCTAGAGCCATGTGATCCAATGTGATCCTTGCATGCATATCATAGATGATGTCGGTGACAGACATCTCCAGGGTGGCAATTAATTGTCTTTCCATTATCATATGTTGCTACAGTAGTGTTAGATTTGGTAAGGGTAGAGCCTGTAGCTCGGTTACCTCAACCCTAAACATTGATTTTGCCTCTTAGATTTAAAGTCTCAACTTCTGCTCAACTCATTCTTCAATTGCCTTTTCTGCATCCACATTCTATGATTAGATTGCATCGGTAAGACCGACTAATTGATCAATGATTTATGAATTTTGATCAATTTCTGTATTAGGTACTATTTTTTGAAGAATAGCCATGGTTGTCTCAAGTACCTGAGTGTCCTTTGTCTCCTTCTTAAGCTTATCCTGGATAGCTTTTCTTTGACAAAGTTCTGCATAGTTTTTTAGTGCCTCTGGATCCAATGACCTTGGATCACAGGCTGGTATCTTGATTATCTCTTCTTGTGTAACTGGATTCTTGTTATTTTTACTTCTTCTTCTTCTTCTTCTTCTTCTTCTTGGAAAGTGTTGTGGAGGGACTTGTATGCAATACGATAGCAAGTTCCTTTTCTTGGTCTAATGTGCTTGGTGAAGGCTTTGGTGTATGTGAAGCTATATCCCGCTGCTCGGTCTCTACCTTTTGGTTGGGAGTAGGCATCTCCAAATCAACCTTAGCCTTATCTGCAGCATCTCCTTCTGAATCCTTAGGAGCGGTATCACCTTTCTTTTCTTCTTCACCTTTGTCTATTTGTTCTCCTCCTATATCTTTTTGTTCTCCATCTATTTCCTTTCACTCTCCTTCTTTATTCTACTCATCAAATGTGTCATTTGGTTCTTTTTCACCCTTATCCTCGGGTATGATTGCATCCTTGTCTGGTGATTTCTCCTTATCCGAGATAATATTGATAGCTTGTATAAATAGTGGTATTTATCCTAATGTATCTACTTGAGCAGTATCTATTGTTTTTTCCTGTTCCTCAGTTTGGTCTGGGGCAACAGTGACATCTTCATCTTCCTTTATTTCATCTGCAGGATCTTCTCTGGTAATGTCAATTAATGTCAATTATAGTACTTTGTAGGCTCTTAACTTAGGTGAGAACCTTTTGGAGTGTTGCTTCATCATTTCTTCAATCTCTTCCATCTTAGATTCAGGTGGCATAACTGAAACTAGTGCTCTTTCCCTTATTTTTTTCTCTTCCTTTAGTGCATATGTGCATCTTGCCGAAATTGTGTCTAGAAGTTCTTTAGGAATTTTATCTCCAAACTATATTGGTACATATTTGAATATACACATTATTGTGATAATTTCATCCTCTAACTTATTCTGATCCTCAGGATCTAGTGTTAGCCATTTCCTGATCTTAGGCTATGTTACTGAACCTGACTTGATGGTAGCTACACATACCTCATCAATTATGGTAGGGAACTTATTCTTAACAGGTTCTTCATCTTGTTAGGTTTCCTCTATGTCTTCTTTGTTCTGATGAGTCTTCTTCTTTTTGTTTGTTCCTTTTTCCCAGTTTGAGGCTTTCTCTTGTAAGTCCTCACTTGTCCTTTCTTTACTGGTGATGTATTTGCAATGTTTGTTGTCTAAATTCTAGTCCTCGATGTAGTCATGGTCCTTGTTTTCTTTTCTAGATGTGGTGGTACATCAGACTCTGTATATTTTGAGTCACTCAATTTTTCTTCTTCACCGATGGGTGACTGTCCCTCGGTGTCATCCTTTTGTTCAGACTCTTCATCATTCACCGACAAATTTTTCTTCAATGTTTTGACCATTTTCTCTTTCTTTCTATTAATTTTCTTCACAACTAAGCCTATTTTTATTCTTTCCTTAGCTTCCTCATAGGTTTCAAACCTAGGTTTTGACTTGTCTATTGGTTCATTTATCAATGCTCCAATAGCATTGGTTTCTTGATCTATGTTGACCCCATAGTCAAGAGGTGCTAACCATGCTGTCCTCGGTACAACTGGTTTGACATATGTTTAATCAGTGTCCACCATAAAGAAAATGTCAGTCTTATACTTTTGTACTAGTTGTTTTGGTATCCTCATTCTTGTCTGCATTCTTTCCTTAAATCTAGTGAAGTATTCATCCATAACCGATACAAAGTTGTCACCTAGTGACTTGATGAATTCACTGATTTGTATGGTCACTAGTCGGGTGGTATCCCAGTTGACATTTCCTATAGATGGAAAGAAGTTTTGAAAGTAGAGAAATGTACACATTAAGAGTGATCCAAACTTACATGAATTAGACTTTGTGGACCTGATTGTTCCCATGTTTTCATCTAACTGCTTCAGTAGAAGCTCACATATATCTAATTGTAGACCTTTCTTGACAATATTATAAGCAGTGTCAATTGCTCCACATGCTATGTTGTTTAGTCTACTATATTGGTATATCTTGTAACCTAGTACACATGCACCAAACTTGAGTTCTGGATCGGTGATGGTATTAACCTTCAATCCTATATTATCCCATAGTGCTTCTGTCATCTTCTCAATTTTGGGTTGAGGGGGATGTTTAAGTGCTTTTTCCTTGTCGGTTATAGGATAACCAGTCACAGTGTGTATCACATCTCTGGTGATTGGTTTTGGCTCATCTAGCCACATCTTTTGGTCATGCACTCTGCTTAGAACTACCTGAATCCACTCAGTTTTGAACTCGCTCAGGAACATTAGGGCACAAGTTAGCCCTTTGACCTCTATGTCTTTGTGTTCCTCCTTAATGGTTTCACCTGTACAAAGCTTCTTGTACGCTTGATCAATCTCAAGATCTCCTATCTCGACGATCTTGCAATGTATGTAGGAACGAACATCCTCAATCAATAAAACCCTAGGTGGAATTCTAGAGAACTCACTAGTGTCGTCGGGTTGCAAAGTAACCTCTGGATGGATTTTATACTTTGGTTCTTCACATGTGGAGTTCTTTACCAGATTAACTTTCTTCTCCTCATCATTCTTGATCTTGGTTGCACGGGAAGTAGTTTCCATGATTTCTGAGAAATTTAGGGCTTTTTCCTAAAATAAAACAGTGAGCTCGGTGATCTTCGTTACTTGTATGCACCCTAGAATGGTTGCCTAGACTATGGGCCCCCATTTATCAATTTATCAATTTCCTGAATCAATGCTTTGCAATATTTTAATTCAAATCAATTTCCTTGATCAAATCGTAATTAATTCAATTATTTCAATATTTCCTAAGGTTTGATCATTTCATCAATTATCTTATTTAATTAAAAGAAAACAATTCCTTTTTATTAAATAAAATAATCTTATTTAATTAAAATTCATTTTTAATTAAATTATCTTATCTTATTTAATTAAAATCTCTCTTAATTAAATAATATTATCTCATTTAATTAAAATATCACTTTTAATTAAATTAAATAATCTTATTTAATTAAAAGAAAATCCCTCTTTTAATTAAATAAAACCCCCACTTAAATCCCTCTTTGTTGAAAAAGGAAATAAATTAAATAAAAATAAATAAAGTTCTTTTTCTACACATCTTCCTAAGTGGTGGACTTTTTGCCTCTTAATTATAGCCTTTGATTTTTATCTCTTAATCTCTACCGTCCATTGCTCTTTAAAAGGAAACATCTCCTTCTCATTTGAGAATCAAGATTTTAGGGTATTGTTATGCTGCAGGTTTGGATAGAAATTTTGGAGGAAATTTTGAGCACTTGAGCTTGGATATTGCAACTTCTCTCTTCTTTTCTTCTTCTTTCATGCCCCATGGCAATCCATTTAGATTAATTTTGCACTTCCATGTTAGATTAGATTCATATTTCCTTTCATAGATTAATCTTGCATTCGTATTTATTTTCATAGAATAATCATGCATTGTTATCATATAGATTAATTTCCTTTCATGCATTGTTATCATATAGTTTAATTTCCTTTTATGCATTACAATCATATAGAATAGTTTTTATTTCATTTCATATTGGATGATCATGGAGACTAGCATCCCTGCTTTTTCTCTTTGAATCTCTCATTTCATGGTGTACTTTCAGGGGCACAACTAGGTCAATGTGAGGGCCTCCATCACAAACCTTTGCACTCAATGACTAGGGAGATATGAGTCAATATTTGAGGCCTCATTCTTGAGAAACCTTGAATGGAATGACCTCTAGATGGATTTTATACTTTGGTTCTTCACAAGTGGAGTTCTTTATCAGATTAACTTTCTTCTCCTCAGCATTCTTGATCTTGGTTGCACGGGAAGTAGTTTCCATGATTTTTGAGAAATTTAGGGCTTTTCCGTAAAATAAAATAGTGAGCTTGGTGATATTTGTTACTTACTTTAACCTTTTGTAGGTACTGTTTGTTCCGAATCTAAATGTTTTGAATCTTCTTGGAGTGCTCTGAAATTTGGTTTCTTTGTTTTCGCTCTGCTCTACTCTTCTCCGTTTCGTAATCGCTTTTGTGAATAATGAGCTCATCCATTGCCCTATTTATAGATGATTCCCTAAGTGAAGCAATTAATGCTCTACCCACTTGTTGGGTGTCGAAGATGGAGTTTCTTGGCTTACACACAAACTTTATTTTCGGTGAAAATGTGATGCTCGGGGCAAGTGTCAACTCATTCAAAAGTTTACATGTTTACCGACGGATCTTAGTATATGGCGAAGACAACAATTCTTTTTACTTGATTACCGACAAGTCTCGGGTTACATTGATTAACTTGGTTTTCATATGTACACCGACAATTCTCGGTATGCTTTGAAAACTTAGCTTTTGTATGTTAACCGATGCTTTTCGATATGCATTAACTAGTGAGATTGAATTCACAGAATCATAACAATTAATACCATAGTACATCTTTAATCATGCAAGTTTGGCATTTTAACTATGTATAATGGAACTGATGCAAAGTATAACTTAGTATAGTGTAGTTTCATACTTACTTGTTCATCTTAGATGGGGGTGGTGATGTCATCAGATCCATTGGATAAAGTGCAACATTTGCATTGCTTGGTCCAGCATCATCAGTGTTTGTAGCTTTCCTCCATATTTTATTTTTTATCTTCCTGATGACTTCAATGGTGTTTCCATTGGAAAAGGTGCTTGTCTCTATCACTCGATCTCTACAGTCCTTGCTTAGATGACCAACTTTATGTCAGTGTAAACATGCCATTCCAAGGTTAGTCCATCTCCTAGAATTTCTCATCCATTTTCTCATGCAGTTTGCATCTATGTGTCCAAATCTTCCACATGCTGTGCAATTTTCCCATGTGTTGTAATCCCAAACATATGAGTTACCGACTCTTTTCAGTTGATAAGCATTTTCTTGATCTTTGGGTTTCCATGCTTGCATTTTCTTCTTCCCGCATGCAAGAGATGTGTGCCCATGCATTTTGCATGTAGGACAGTATTTGTCCATGTAGGTTTCCTTCTTTGGTTGTTTCACCTCAGATTTACATTCATATGCTTTATGTCCTTTCTTATTGCATTTATAACAAATTCCTATGAATGAAGGTGTGGATTTAGGGATACCTTTTATTTTTCTCTTGAAAACATTTGATGTGTGGTCTAGTTTTCCACAGTGACTGCATGACTTCTTTCTTGGTCTTGGATTTGTGTAGACATTCTTTGGATCAGCTTCGTATGGTGATTCTTCATTCTCGTTATACCATAGTCTAGTATTATTGTTGACTCTTCTTTGTCCATCTAGAAAATCATCCATCCTTTTTGTGCTTTCTTCAACTCTCTTGATCATGTCATTGTGTTGTTGCTGAATTCTCACTTCATGCTTTAGTCTTTAATTTTATTTTCTTAGCTCACCAATAACTTCTAGCTTTCCATTCAGTTCTATGTTCATTTGGCTTGCCTTTTGACTCATAAGAATAATCTGATTAGTGATCTCATGATAATGTTTAGTAAGTCTTTGTATTTATGGCTCTTTCTCTTGTAGTTTTTCAGTGATCTTCCTCCTATCATCAATAGCTAGTGTTCTTTCTTTCTCATCTTGTCTAGCAGTATTCATAACCTCAATCATTCTTACCATTTGTGTCTCTTGACTGATTTACAGTGATTTCACTTGTCAAGCCAGATGTTGATTGATTTCATTTAGGCTTGTAATGCTTCCTTCAAATGTATCTGATGTATTTCTTGATGTAGATCCTAAAGACTCAAATAAATCGGGCATCTCTTCTTCATGATAGTATGTTTCATTACAACGATATGCCATAATCTTTCTTTCATCCAACAACTGTCTCATCTTGATTCTAGCTTCTTTATATTACTCATAAAAGATTTGTATCTCTAACTTCTAATTCTCAATACTCTTGTCTAGCTTGTACCTTTCCATTGTATGATCTTTTCTCTTAAGTCTTTAAACTTTTCCAACTAAGAGATCTAGCCCTGATACCAATTGTTGGAAATAATGGAATGGTGTGTACTGAGAGGGGAGGGGTGAATCATTACCCTCAAAAATTTTATCACTTAACCTTAATCCTTTTGTAATCAATACATTGTATTACCAACCATTTGTGCTACTCTATCTTTGTGTATGTTATATCAAATCATAATTCAATAAGTATGTAAAACATTCATAGAAACATTCATGAAATGTATATACACATGAAACAAGATTTGGTAATGCAGAAAACCTCTGTTAGAAGGTAAAAACTGCGGTGGGAATGAAACCCACAAAGCTTCACTATTTATAGAATGCAAGGGGCCAGTTAAGGCTTACAATTTGATCACTTCTGGTGATCTACCCTATTAGGATTATTATTGATGCAGGAGCATCCTGGGTGTAAGGGCAATCTTGCATCACCCAAAAATATATCTGTTTTCTTTTCAATAAGGGCTACCTTGTGCAGAGCTGCTATTTATGGAAACTTGCTATTTTTAGTAAGTTGGTCATACGATCTCGGAATGTTCTGATTTTGCATGTGGAGGTTCATCTAAGTCATATCAGCCTGCCAGTGAAGTTTCATGGCTAGATCAGGTCTAGTTTTGAAGATATTGAAAATTTTTGGTATTGAAAACAGGGTACAGAAACTTCGAGCTCAGTTTTGAAGGATTTAGAGGCTCCGAATGAGTTCGAAACTTGGGCTCAATCATGCGTGCATTATTGGGCTGTTGTAGAGCGCTTCGTGGCGTTTCCGAAATGGGGTTATAATAGTCAATCGGGTCAACTGGTGATGACTTATGGTCTCCGGAAGTTGGGCCACCTGAAATAGCAAAAAAATAATTTTTCCTTCAAAATTTTCAGGTTTCAAAAGTTATTTTGAGCCGACTTTGATGTATTAAAATGAAAAATAAAATAATTCTAAGTTTGGTCGGCCCTAAGGGCTAAATTTCTGGAACCTT
>MU224439.1:242512-295372 GCA_018584345.1 Thuja plicata
CTAAGCAAGTGAATGCATAAAAGAAATATTACCATAAACAAGGAGAGAGAAAGCTCCAAGATTCAACACAAGAAGGCAAGATATTTGAAAGGGGAAAGCAAAGAAAACCCCTTGTGACATTATGAATAAGGCATGAAAAGCCTAAGAAGAGGAGAGAGAGAGAGAGAGAGAGAGAGAGAGAGAGAGAGAGAGCGAATTGCTCATACAATAATTGAGAAGAGGAAGAAACCTCATTCAGTCTCAGGAGAGAAGAAGAGACATCTCTTTAATAGAGATGTGAGAAATGAGTTGCATGGTAACTCCCATATCTATGTATGCCACATTTCATAAAGTGTGTGCCACTTGTGTTATTTCCTCTTAAGGAGGAATCTAAGGGATRCCTTGGTTTATCCCAATTAAATAATACAACCAAGGGATAATAAAAGATACATAAAATGAATTATCCTCACAAGAGGACAACATAGGTGTAGGGATTCCATAGGAATCTCCTACTTACATAATGCAAGTAAAGATTAATTTCTAACAAACATACTTAAGGCAAGAACTTCCTTTTCCTAGTGGTACCTTTATTTCTTCACTACAACCAAACGAACCAACGAAGGAGGTAGAACCAAACATGGATTTCCCATTTGGAAATATGGATCCTGACCTAATTAACCTCAGCAACAAGGATAACAATAACAAAAATGGAAATGGAAATGTCAACAATAATGGGGCCTGTTATGCCCTGCATCCCCATCCCTACATTTTGTGTGCAAAATGTTGGGTCCCTCTTTTTTTTTGTTATTTTCTGCTTTTGGCTCTTGCCTTGTCTTTTTGCCTTTGGTTCTTTGTTTTCCTTCTCCAGGTTTTCTTTCCCACGGTGTTGGTTTTTCTTTGTGTTTTTGTCCCTCGTGTCTCTTGGACCCAGTCCTAGAGATGGTCGTTCCTTGTCTAAGAGCCGAACTCTGGACTCCAGGATTCTCTGCCACGATGTCTTCTTTTTGCAAGAAGCTGTGGTCACACGGAATCCCCGGGCCCAGAGTCTAGAGGTCTGCCTGTTCCATAGTTTGTGAAAGGAAAGGTAAATTTCTTTTCACCTTGGGTATAAATAGGAATCACCTGTCATTTTCACAATTACCGCGATTAAAAACACTTAAGCGATTTCAGAGCGATTCCTTAGCGATTTGAGCGAGAATTAAGTGCGAGTTATTCTGGGCAATTACCAGTTGATTCTCATGGCTGTTCTTGGTGATTGTAGGTAGAGATTTTTGTAGAGCGGTCTCGTTCATTTCCTTCCTTTCCTTTCTTCAAATTTCAGGTTGGTGTTCCTGGTTCTTCTTCCGTTTTTCTGCTTTCTCTTTGTTTTGTTTCGTTTGAGTTTCTACTTTGTTTTATTTCCATTTTGCTTTGCAGCTTTTTTGTTTGGTTCACCACCCATTGGTCGGTTGGCTCTGCTTGAGGGTTGTCCACCCTCTGTGCAGGTGTAGGATAGTGTAGATATTGCATATTTTGTACATTTTTGGCATTGTTTTGTTAGAGTAGCTGCTCTGTGTCTGTAAATTTAGTATATATAATGTATATCCTTCTATTTTCTATGTATATCCTTCTGCCCTAGTGTACTTAGATGTATATTTTGTGTGTATTCCTTTGGTCTCACGTCAAGCTCATCGTGCTTCATCTCTGTTTCATCCAAGTTTGTGAGCTCATTGTGAGCAGAATACCACCTGGTTGAAACTTGACTCTCGACTGGTTTCAACCAGGAAACTTTCTCTCTCCTCAATTAGTCAGCCTTTAAGTTTCATTTATGTCCCACGTATGCATCTAAGGTTGTCCAAGTGGACTCCACTTTTTGCGCGTTCGGACAGTTGGCATCACCGTCGCCATAGCTCCCCATTTATTACAGAGCCACGTGACGTCCACATGGGCCTGACAGCTCACTTTTTGCTCACATCTTCTAACGGTTAGTTTTCTAGGCCCCAGGTCTTTTGTCTTCACCAACCCAAAGCTTACTCCCATTAAGTATGTTGGAACCCCTGGACCCGGATAAGGGTTAATTTTCTAAGTTTACATTATATATATATCTTTCAGGATTTTTAACCCAAACTAACTTTTCAGGAAAAGGACGTGCCTCGGTGGTAAGATCTCTGGATCCTGGAATATTATCTATCTATAAATTCTAACAGTTGCCTTGCCTTGCAGGTTTTCAAAACAACATACTTTTACTATGTCTGAGGCTTCCGCATCTTCACCACCTGGGAGTCTGAAACTTCCCTCCACGGCGGTCACCAGGGAAGCCGTTAGATCCAAGATGGAAAGGGCCTTAGAAAAATTGCCTCTCAGCATGAATTACCTGAAGGACAATACCATTATGGGATCAAAGATTGAGTCCCAAGTTCAGTTAATTACCGACACCAGTGTCAGAATGTGGCCCGAGATGCAGGCCCTGGTCAAGATAATGTTCAT
The DNA here is from genome assembly GCA_018584345.1 of Thuja plicata. Classification (NCBI taxonomy): domain Eukaryota; kingdom Viridiplantae; phylum Streptophyta; class Pinopsida; order Cupressales; family Cupressaceae; genus Thuja; species Thuja plicata. The sequence continues at coordinate 244,958 of MU224439.1, forward strand.
TCAGCGTCAGTCCAGGGATCCACTAGCGATCAGCCTCGGTGATTCTGGGATTCTGAAGGCCACTTTTTTCCCATGCTCAGTGCAGGCCCCAGAGCTTATTCTTACTCTTGCAACACATTACAACTCTTTTATCTAGGTCGTCATGCTCGCACCCTTGGTCCCGACCGGACATCCCACCCCCATGGTGTCTCTCGACGCCGCTACTTTTCGGGTAGGTTTGGGGATTCCTTAGTTTGATAACCCAACTGTCGTTACCAGATCTGATGCCTTAAAGCAATTTCAGTAGCTGGAGGTTGTAGCCTGACAATACATGAACAACCATTGGCTCAAGCCTCCGAAGAGGGACCCCAAGAAAATGAAATTAGAGATCCCCTAGTCTGAGTTTAAAGAAAGTATCCAAATGGGGATGATAGCACTATGTCAGATCTTCGGGCAACCCCATGCCTAAGAGTTCTAAGGGTGGATGTACTACTTTTTTCTTGGCATCACCACTGGTGAGGAATACTTTGATTGGGCTGCCATTATTTCTAACTATGTAGATTCTCAATTCCTTCAGGTGGCCCAGAAGTGCAAATTCTATATGACCTCTTATGTTCTCTGGGCCTTAGTGCAACAACAACATGTCACCAATGGGCTACTCACATCAGGTGCACTTGGGATTGGCCTAGGTCAGAAGGCTCCCTGAGATTATTTCCCACAAATTCAATGGGAGGCTAGTTTCCCCAGTTTCTGCCAGGTGAACGATGCCTTCATCTACTACAACCTGATCATGCTTACCCGGGATGTAGGGTACCGCCTCTCCAAGGAGGCAATGGATTTGGTTAGAAGTTATGGCCATTACTACATCCAATTCCAGCAACATACTTACATAAGGATAATCGGCTTCTCTGGGAAACCTTACTTGTTGTCCAAACATTGTGGGAACAAGATAATACTCTTGGAATATTGTAGACAACTGCTGGAGTTGCACGCCTTATACACTCTAAACAAGGTGATGAATGTTCCATTCCCAATCACTTGTGGGAATTACTCATGCAGTCTGGCCACAGCCAAGGAGGCAAACAATGAACTCAAGAACCTAAACTTGGCAGAATTCTATCTAGCACGGAAGAACTTTGATCTGCTTGGAAAAATTGCATTGGCACTTCCTCGGGCATCAAAGCCCCACTGATATCACATGGAGGACTTCTGGGAAGATTGCTAGGATGATGTTGAAGTCTGGAGATGGAATTACGTCCGGATGACTATGGGGATGATGGAAAGGTTGAAGCTCCAGAAATTTCCAGATGACTTCTCAGACGCCAGACCCACAATAGATCCCTAGTACAAGGCAAGGGGATTGACAAGATGGCCCTCCCACCGGTAGACTGGAATGCCTAGGAGGAGCTTTCCATTCAAGAAATCACTCACAACATGGTCGAGTGTAGCCATGAATACTTTAAGAGAGTATGCCCCAGGAGCACCCGCAGAGTTGGCGCGATGGTACAGAAGCTGACTTCCGAGGCCAGAACCTCTTCACAAGGAGGGGATAAAGGAAAGGGAATAATGGGAACTCCAACCCTATAAGAAACCCCCATAAAAGAACAACTGAAACAATTGATAGCAGCCTCCCAGCAGATGAGGGAGAAATTAATCACACGGTTGGCCACTCCGGTGCTCATGACCAGACCTGTCTGTCCTCCCTCTTGCCCTTCACTAGCAGCATTAATGGTTAGGGCTACAGGAATGGATCTGAAAGAGGAGCGGGCATCCCTAAGGGATGCAGGGCCTCGTTTGGTTACCAGGAGGAAGAAAAGGCTCAACCCAAAGCCAAAGACAGAACCAGAGCTTGGGATGCCACAAATCCCACAAGTAGAAATCATTTCTTCTGACTCCCTGGAGTCGGAGAAAGAACCAAAGCACGCTCATGTCCTAGAAAATCCTCCCCCTCAAGAATAATTTGATGATGTATTCAAGGCTGATGAGTTTGGGAATTTACAGGGAGACATTGTACAGTCGGAGGTGGAAATTCCGGAGCAGGAGGAAGCTCCAAAATAGGAACCTACACAGGAGTAGGAGGTACAAATAGAAGAAGAAAAGGGGATAGAGAAAGAGATTTCCTTTGAATTCCTAGAAATACAAGATATGGGAGTATCAGGCCAACAAAAGTAAAGTGAACAAATGGCATCAGTTGGGGAAACTGGACCCATCGGAACAACCTTAACCCCAACTGCCGTGTTACAGGTGCCACTCCCGAAGGTAACATTTGGGGAGGTAATCACTTCGGCCCAAACATTAAATCTTGGCTCATTGCCTCCCCCACTACCAAAGGATGTACCAGCAGAAGAAGACACCCCAGCAATAGAGGCTGAGGAAGAACAACAATAGGAAGAAGAAGAAAACCCTGGGGGAACCAAAGAGGACCCGAATATTGTCGAAGATACAGACGGTGGGGTAAAGGACATGAGTATCACTAGGGAAAACATTGTTGGTGAGTCAAAAGATATCGAGGAGTCAGAGGAGACTCATACTGTTGAAAGGGCACAACAAGATATCAAGGAGAAGTCACAGGAGTAGATTTTGGCTATAAAGCCACCCCCACCGCCACAGTGGTTGGTGGAATCTCAAAAGAGAAAGGCCCCATCAACACCCAGAGCCCATCTTTCTTTGGCAGAGATGATGGCTAAGGTGTAGAATCCACCTAAGGCTAAGAAAGCCCAGACAGTTCACACTCTTCAAACCGAGCCGGGCAGAGGAACAGTTGCAGTAATCACGACACCTTCCCCAGATGCAGATGAGGCAACGGCTGAGGCCAGAGATTATAATGTCATAGATGTGTCACTGGGGAAGAGAGGAAAATAGGGTGAATTGAACCTGTTGAAAGAAGTAGCCAAGGCAGTAGAGGCTCGCTACGAAAAAGAAGCTCAAAAGTTCAAGGCAGAAAAGGAGAAAAATTCAAACCTCATGGGGTTGTTGACTGAGCTGGCTCGGCCCATCAGTGTTACTCCTCCGTGGGCCTCTACATTAGATGCACCACTTTCGCAGAGTGATATAGACTCATTACGGGCGATGAAGAAGAAGGCCCAAGTGGTTGATGAATGGGTTGCCTTGCAGTTGGGAAACGTCTGACATTTTTTGGTATCCACACTCCCAGATTTATATGCATCCCATCACCTCTTACACCAGGCTGAAACCACCATCAGCATATGGGAGGGAGACATCAAGAATTATGAGGCATGGAAGGTTGAGTTAGAAGAACTTGTCAGCCTCAAAGAGGAGATTGTTTCCGAGTCCAAAATTCTAGGAGAGGAGTCCTTTGATTTTGTGAGAACCCAACACTCCAGACTTGACCTCACATTGGGGGTAATCAAGAAACTGGTGGGGACTCTACGTGATAAGGTCAATGCAATCCAATATTCTTTCAATTTATACAAGTCTTTAATTTTGAAGGTCTCTGGAGCTGATCAATTTAGCACCGACACATGCACGCCGGAGGAATATGTTTTGGGAAATTTTGATGAATTAATGGAATCAAGGTATCAATCCCTGGAGGGGATAGATGGAGAAAAAATGACACAAATAACTTTCATGATACTTAGTGTTCACGATGCGGCAAAGATGACCGAAGAATTTAAGGGAAATATTCCAGACCTGGGAGAATAGATTGAGGTGGCCAAGTACCGGCAGGCTGGCCTTAAAGACATCAATGAAGATGGAATTTCCCATCTCCTCCAAACCTTCATAGACAGCGAGCAACAATAGAAATTCTTTGGGGGCTGGAGAAAACTTTTAGGAAATTTTTTTTCTATTCTTTATTCTTTTGGAACGTAAGTTCCTGAATCCCAGAATTTTGGATCCTACATTTTGTATTCTTTAAGTGACCCGTGTCCCAGTCCCCAAGGCAGACCGGTCACATTCAAGGCAGTTAATAAAGGTTTCCAGAAGGTGGGTAGTAGTTAATAAAGGTTGTAAAAGGTTGCCAGAAGGTGGGTAGCAGTTAATAAAGGTTGTCAAAGGTTGTCAGAAGGTGGATAGCTACATCAAGGCACGTTAGATCGGAAAGAAGTTTTCTGACATTTGATCTTCCCAAGGTGCTGTTTCAACATTACACGTAGCACATCGGAGACATGACACCACTTTTCCCATTTATGAGGCATGTAGGCTCTATTCCTAGGGGATTAGATTTCTTCTTTCTCCTTCTCGGCTCTCTTCTCAAGGCCGATTATTCCACTCCATCTTTCTTGTCTTTTCTTCTGACATGACAGGCCTAATCCATCTTGAGGTCTTTTGTAGGGTGGTGTAGGTAGTACTGGCCATCGGATAATGTATTTTATTGTAAAGTGTAAAGTGAGTTAGGGTTAGGGTTAGATAGAAAGAGGTGTATAAATAATAAGTCTGACCTCATTCCAAGGGTCACCAAAATTGATGATTTTGCAGTCCACAGTTAATAGCAATCTGGTTTTCTTAGTTCTTAGTTGCAGAGCTCAATGCTCCATAGTCTTTAAGCTTTCAGTAGTTAGATGCTCCCTGGGAGCCACCATTGTACCACGCACCAGTTCTTGTTGGGAGAGAAGTTAATGAAGAAGGAAGAGTTCTCTCAATGATGTTGTTGGCATTATGTCTTCTTGGTTAACGGTATTTTATGCTTTGTGTTCTTCATGTCCTTTGCTCTGATACTTAAAGTAGATTAACGACCTCCTTTCCTTTGCTACTGATAAAATATGAACTGATGGTTGTGTATTTCTTCGGTATTTAGTGTAGTGTGTCAGAGCATTGTTGATGTCTTGAACATTTAGAATAACTATAAGTAGATGAAGTATTTCTAACCCTGTAGTATCTTTTTAAGTTTATTTGTTAAGTGAATGAATGCTTGCAAGAACCCCCACTTACTTGAATCCCCAGAGAGAACGAGTTGAAGATAACCAGCTATCCCCCTTGAAAATAGTCACATCTCCCAATCGAGCCTTGCACCCTCAAGACCCGACTCTCACGTACTTGGAGTCCCGGGGAATCTCATTTCCCTGGAAAACCTTTACAGGTGAAGTTGGCTGGTACCCCGATACCCAGTGACAACTTACCTCTATTGGTGAACCCAGTCACAAGAGTCCCGTCAACAGAAACTGGCACTAGAAGGAGGGCATGAACTTGTCCCCCTCTCAAGATTCTAATTTTGCACCTCCCGAGGGTTCCCCAAGCCATAGTTTTAAGAGTCAAGCCTTCAGTGGGATTGGGTCTTTCTCCCCAGTGATATTTGAAAGAATCCTTAGATCAGCCCCCAATCCCAAAAGGTTTGTCAAACTCGAGCCTCCTGCTCGAAAGAAATAGACCCCGAAAACCACACTAGCCACCATTGTCTAGGGGTTAAGTGTACCAGAGAATATCCAAACTTCCCAGACAATCCTAGGAACCAGCGTTTAACCTACCCAAAATTCAGCTCCCCAAATGGCTGCATATTTTGGTAATATCAGGTCCCCTATGGGAACTTTTCTAGGCGCAACCAACGATTTACCCTCGCACCTAGAAAATATTTTCCCACGATACAAGCACCTAGGCTCACGAACCATAGAGGAACACTTGCAAACATACAAAGATGCCATGAACCGACACTGGATCCAACATGAAGATGTTGTGACCTAGATGTTTCCCCTGTCCCTGGGACAGGGCAAATTGAATTGGTACCTTAACCTTCCCGCCAACTCCATCAATAGTTGGTAGGACATGGAGGATGCCTTCTTGGCTACCTTTCACGTACATGTGGACCCAGCTTGGTCCCACAACTAGTTCATTTCCATCACAAAGGAACCAAATGAGCCCCTTGCAACATTCAATCACCGGTTCCAATGCACCCTGAAGCGGTGCACGGGTCCTTTCATCCCATCCATGGAAGTAACCATACAGACCTATCTCAATGTAACGGACCCCTTCGTTGCCACTCTCCTCTGGAGAACAACCACCCCTGGCAACTGGGATACTTTGGAAAAGGTTTACAACCTAGCCTTAGAACTATCCCGTGGACTCAACAAATCCCTAGGCGGGATTGCGCAGAGTACGCCCTTCAACATGATCCCCAGCGGAATTGTGTACGCTGGGGGATATAACCCCAATCTGGCAATGGGTGCCCCCACGATGGCAATGAATCCCCCGCCACTGCCGATAGATCAGCAGGCCCAGTACATTTATCCATTACAGACTCAGGCAATACCAGGTCTTGAATCTTTCCCTTGGAACCAGCTGCAGTAGACACAACAACCATAAATACAACCATCTAGAGTGCCCTTCTTCCAGTCATTCGTGAATGGAGGATTTCCTCCCTCGACTCTGGTAAATATTGCTACCTTCCCAGAAAACCAACAAAAACAACCATCACATTGTGACACAAACACTCAGCTGACCGCCGAGGTTGAAACCCTCTGGCGAATGTTGTCCACCCTGACTGTGGACATGGGTCAACTAAAAGTGAGGTCTTATGCACCCCAGAACTCCAATTCCCAGAGGGGGAATATTTTCTCTGGCCAACGAAACAACAATTCCAAAGGAAGAAACTTCAACAATAGGCCTCGACCCAACCAACAACAATGGAACAATAACACAAACACTGAAGGTCCACCTCTGAACCAAAATGCCAATTAAAGTGGTGCTGGACCATCCCATTTCACACCAGTCACAGACTTCTAGCCCATGACCAATTGGTGTAGATTGCATGACACAGGCTCTCACAATGAGGTAAACTATGCCACACTAGAGTAGGTCATCATGATCTCCCAACTAGAAAGACAACAAACAATTGACCATACTCCCCCCGAGCCTCCTGTGCGAGATCCAACTCATGGTGCATTCACCTGTGAGACTATTTTCTTCAGATCCACTGGAGAAGACAAAGAAGAATCTGAACTGCAGGGATTCTTTAATGAATCGATTCTGGCCTTTGAGGCCAATGTCTTCACCAACCCACGGGCTCCTTACAACACTCAGAGCCAGGCTGGTAAAGGACCAGTTTACACTCCAACACCTCCTGCCAAGGACACTCCTCCCCGGGACAATACAACTGACCGGCCTGTCCCTCTAAAAGGTTCTCACTCTAATCAAGAAAAAGACATGGCTAAGGGAAGCCACCAATTCCCAAGAGGAAGGTTTGACATTATGAAGGCATTAGAACAAACCACCACCTCCATGACCTTGATGGAGGTTTTGCTAAACTATCCCAAGCAGAAGAAGTCCTTTCTGAAACTCCTGGGAAACTCAGAGGTTGTTAGTCACCCATCCAAGACTGTCTCTTTTGAGGACACCAATGCGGCTGTCTTCCAGGGAAATACTGAGGATCCTCCATTCCTACTAGGCCTGAACATACAAGGAAAAAACATACACAACTGCCTAGTAGATTCTGGAGCTTTGGGAAACATCATGCCCCTATCCATATGCCAAAAGCTCAGATTCTGACCCACCCCATCTAATGGTGCAGTGATTTAATTAGATAAAAATACTATGAAAATGGTGGGTGAACTAGAAAATGTCTGGATACAACTCATCTAGGACCCCAAAATAGCCAGCATAATCGATATTCAAGTGGTGGACATCTTAGAGACTTACAGGATGTTATTAAGTTGAAACTGGTCTAAGCCATTGAATGGATACTTTTCAACTAACTTCTCCCACTTGTGGCTCCCCTGGGAAGGAGAATCAAACAATATTTGGATTGAAAGTGAACCCAAGATGAAGCGAGCCCTTACCAAGGTCAGAAAGGTTAATGAGGTCTTATTCTCTGAGACTTCCCCGGGGGTGTACCAACCCTTTGAAATCCTAACATTCAATTTCACCCCTGGGGAGGATCCCATAGTCCTGCAGAGAATCCAAGACCTAGAAGAAAAACTGAGGGTTGAAGTCAATTCTCAAGGTGACATAGCAACCTCTGCTACACTCTTATCTGACACTTGGTGCTGGGTACACTATTAGAAACATTCAGAGCTAGAGTGTGAGCCTTGCCTTTCCATCACTATCCGGCACATTGACGCCTTCCACAATAAAGAACATACAGCAAATTCCCCGAAACCTAGTATGCCTACTGGAAGCACTTCAGTGTCATTTCTCCAGGGATCCCAATTCCAAACCCCTCTGGAAGTGAACCTCACCCACGCATAATCAGCACTGAAGGAAACTCCTCCCAAGTCTCCTAAAAATAATCCAAAAATTTCTCCACCTCCCCAGATCCCGGCTACAAGCGATGACTTGTGGACCCTTAAGTTTGATGGGTCCCGGTCCAAACAAGGTTGTGGGGCCAGAGTAGAATTAATCAACCTGTGAGGGAAATCCTTCATCGCATCCTATAGCTATAGTTCAACTACATAAACAACGTTATGAAGTATGAGGCTTTGGTCCTTGGACTCCTATTTGCATTAAGGAAAGGAATCACCCGCCTTTGGATTCTAGGTGATTCAGAGTTGATTCTCAAACATGTCCGGAGTCAGTACACATGTATGATAAAAGGCTGGCCGCATACCGCAATCGGGCTTCGAGCCTTATTGAATATTTTGATGCCTTCAACATTGATCTTATTCCCCGGTGACAGAATTATGTCCCAGATTCCCTCGCTATTTCTTCCAGCACACTTGAGCCCATGGCCAGCTCACGACTCTGGAGATTTTCTGTTGAGATTATCCCCACCCAATCCATTCTACATAATGTCACCCACTTTTAGGTTTTTGAGGACGATCAACATATCCTAGCCTTTATGGCCAATGTTGGTGTCTTCGAGGACTAGATAGTGGAGGAATGAGACCATGATGATACTGGGCAGGGGGTGAGGATGATGGGATCATGGACCTACCTACCAACACCATCTTGAAGGGGATGGTCACACTTGAACGTATCTTCGACTCAGACCCTCGGGGTCAGAAAAATATATCATCCTCCTCTGAGGGAGGAAAATTCAAGAAAGTAAACATCAGATAGCCCGGTGAAGAAAAGATGATACACATTGGTACCTCCTGCTCCCCTGAGGAGAAGGAGAAGATTCTCGTGGTTCTCTGACAATACATAGATGTGATAACATGGGGATATGAGGATTTGAAAATATATGACACATCCATTATGACTCATACCATCCCCCTAAAACCTGATGCTAAGCCTTTTCGGCAAAAGAAATGATCGGTCAACCCACTAATCGAGCCTCTAATTCGTCAGGAGGTGGAAAAACTATTGTCAGCCTGGATAATCTTTCCAATCTGGCATACTAGGTGGGTTTCCAATTTGGTCCCTGTTAGAAAGAAGAGTGGTGAAATTCGCCTCTGCGTGGATTTTTGAAACTTGAATAGAGCCTCCAAGAAGGATAATCACCCTCTCCCCTCGCTAGATGAGGTGTTACAGATAGTGAATGGATCCCAGATGATGTATTTCTTGGACGGATACTTCGAATATAACCAAGTCATGGTTAAATACGAAGATAGAGACAAAACGACATTCACCACCAAGTGGGGAATGTTTGCATATCGGAGGATGCCCTTTGGCTTGATTAACACAGGGGCCACATTTCAAAAGGCTATGGACATTGTGTTTGAAGGCCTTGTGAATCGATGCATAATCATCTATATGGATGATTTGACCGTCTTTTCCCAGGACAGGTATGACCATTCCGCCCACCTCGCCCAAATTTGCGAGAGATGTTGCCGGTATGGAATATCCCTCAAACCAAAGAAGTGCATATTCAAGGTCACTGAAGGCAAGTTGCTCAGGCACATTGTCTCTAAGAAGGGTATATCTATCGACCCTAAGAGAGTTGAAGTGTTGCTAAATTTACAAATGCCCGGCAGCAAGAAAGAGATGCGATCTTTCTTCGGAAAGATCAACTTTGTCCGGCGGTTCATCACTGGATTCGCCGTGATAGTAAAGCCACTCAATAAAATGATGAAAAAGGATACCAAAATTGAGTGGAGTCCTGAAGCAAAGTGGGCATTCACCCACATTAAACAAATGATAACGGAGGCACCCGTCCTGGCTAGTCCAGACTACTCCCTCCCATTTTACATTCACTCCTTCACTTCGCTGCATTCTGCCATGGCAGTATTAACACAAAAGGTCGAGGGGGAAGAATGACCAATAGCTTTCATGAGCTCCCCCTTCAAGAACATCAAAGTTTGGTACTCATCATTGGAAAAGTAGGCCTTTGCTCTTGTTCATGCCATGAAGAAATTATGGCATTACATTCTCCAGAGCAAGGTGCATTCTATCATCCCGGACCAGGCTGTGAAGTCTCTACTAATATAGAGTGAATTGGGTGAAAGATAGAGGAAATAGATGGCCATCCTCTAGGAATATGACTTAGAAATGCAACCCATGAAGATAGTCTGAGGCCAAGGACTAAGTCGAGCAATGGCAGAAGAGACTCCCCACATAGAATGTCAAACTTACACAGTGGAGTCTATCACTCAAGACTTGTGGTACACCAATCTCGTGTACTTATTGTTAAACAACAGATGCCCAAAGGGGTTACCTCCCAACAAATGTCATGCCCTGTAGATGAAAAGTGCCCACTTCATGATCAAAAACTTCGCACTTTACTGCAGGAACTACGAGGGAGTGTACCTTTGGTGCATTGATAGGGACCAAGCTACGAAAATGATTAAAGAATTCCATGGATAGTTTGGAACTGGGCATGGCTCAGCGGATACCACTGCCCATCAGATCCTTCAGGCCAGATATTATTGGCCCTACATATTCAAAGATGTTTACACTCACGTCCAAAGATGCCATACTTTCCAAACTGTAGCACATCGTGAGCGTAACCTGGCTATGCCTTTACAACCAGTCTTTGAGGCTAGGCCTTTTGTCCAATGGGAATTTGACTTTATCAAGGAAATCAACCCCAACTCATCTGCCAACCACCGATACATCCTAACCACAACCGATTACTGCACCCGGTGGTCTGAAGCCATAACTTACAAAAATAACATGACAGATGTAGTTATCAAATTCCTGGAAGAAAACATCGTCATAAGATTTGGAATGCCCTTTGCTATAGTGTGTGACAATGTTATAGCATTTTCTTCGGTGCAACTACTTGAGTGGACCTATGACCAGAAGATCACTCTGAATTTTTCCAGCAACTATTACCCCTAGGGGAATGGCGTTGCTGAATCAATGAATAAAAATCTACTTGAAGTGATCAAACACCTGTCAGAACAGAATCCTCGGGATTGGCACCAAAAGTTGAGACTCACCCTCTGGGTGAATCGCATTCAAATTAAGGCCACCCTGGGAATGTCCCCATTTCATCTGGTTTATGGTCAGAACCTAGTATTCCCAATCAACTTACAGATCCCAGTTTTACAGTTTATGCAGGAATTCGGCAACCGGGATAACATTGTGGAGGTTCGGCTCCTGAACCTGGTGCGGATGGAGGAACAATGAGACGTAGCCCTTGAATATTTTGTGCATCACCAAGCAATGGTAAAATTATGGTTTGACTGTAGAGCCCAATACAAGGCCTTTCAGATTTTAGACTTAGTCCTGTTGTGGGACAAGACATGGGAAAAGAAAGGAAAGCACACCAAGTTCCAACGGCTCTGGCTCAGACCATACCTAATTTCAGAGATCTACGAGGCAAATACCTATCGCCTTAACACCATGATTGGAGAACCTATCCCATTGCCCATCAATGGACAATTTTATCAAACATTACTTCGAATGAGGTCGTTCCGCCCAAGGTTGTATATTATGTAAAGTCCCTTGCTTGTAAATATTTCTTTCTCAGTGTCCCTGTTTAGGGGTACCTTTCTTTGTAAATAGTCTTGTTGGCCATCCTCTGGGACCGCCTTTTTCTTTTTTCTTTGTCTTTGCTTTTCTTGTCTTCTTTTCGGGTTCCAGCATTTTTCTCCCCCTCTTGTGAGAACTGCTATGCTTCGCATAACATCTAGTCTCCAGGATGTCGCCTTTAACATGGTGGTGAACTTAGGAATCTATTGTTAGCATGATAGAATCGGTCCGGTCTTCAGAGTTATTTTGCAAGTTTGGTAGTACATTATGAGTAATCTTCATCGGATTTATCCCTGAAAGTCTGGTAATCAGTGAAATAAAAGAATTAAGGAGCAAGTAATCAGACACATTGAGGGTAGATCGGTTGCACTAGTTGGTTAACCCAAGTCAAAAATTTTAAAAGATTCTTTCCAGATCTAGAGTTTTCCTCCCCCATTTAGCATATTAAGGTGGGTGGAAGGGTGAAAGAAGTACCACCAATAAATTTAGCTAAGCTTAAGCTTGATGGTGAAAGAAGTACCACCCTCCCACCCAGAAATGTACAAAGTAAGAAGAAAAAAAGAAATGGGATGAAACTCCGGCCTCCGGGAGAAATGAGAGAATTTGATGACTTTGGGGTTTGATATTCTTAGTACCTCTTCTCTGCTTCTCCCATAGGTCATTGGCTTGATTTCCTTCCAAAGCACACACTTCACCACTAATGAAAGGATCATGGACTATATCGCGTATGGCCGGGTTTTCTCAGACATGTTACTCTTTGCAAGCAAGATGCTTCGAGTAACGATTTGTTCTAGTTTTGCTAACCAGAGATTCTATAATTCTTGAATGCGCCAAGGAATTTTTCCTAGATAGTCACCATTTGTTATGCCCTGCATCCCCGTCCCTAATTTTTTTGTGCAAAATTTTGGGTCCCCCTTTTTTTTTCTGCTTTTGGCTCTTGCCTTGTCTTTTTGCCTTTGTTTCTTTGTTTTCCTTCTCCGGGTTTTCTTTCCTGCGGTGTTGGTTTTAATTTGTGTTTTTTTCCCTCGTGTCTCCAGGACCTAGTCCTAGAGATGGTCATTCCTTGTCTAGGAGCCAGACTCTGGACTCTGAGATTCTCTACCACGATGTCTTTTTTTTGCAAGAAGGTATGGTCACACGGAATCCCCGGGCCCAAAGTCCGGAGGTCTGCCTATTTCGGAGTTTGCGGAAGGAAAGATAACTTTATTTTCACCTCAGGTATAAATAGGAATCACCTATCATTTTCACAGTTACTGTGATTAAAAACACTTAAGTGATTTCAAAGTGATTCCTTAGCGATTTGAGCGTGAATTAAGTGCGAGTTATTCTGAGTTGTTTTGGGCAATTACCACTTGATTATCGTGGTTGTTCTTGGTGATTGAAGGAAGAGGTTGTTGCAGAGTGGTCTCATTCCTTTCTTTCCTTTCCTTTCTTCAGATTTCAGGTTGGTGTTTCTGGTTCTTCTTCCATTTTTCTGCTTTCTCTTTGTTTTGTTTCATTTGCGTTTCTGCTTTGTTTTGTTTCCATTTTGCTTTGAGTCTTTTTCGTCTGGTTCACCACCCGTTGGTGGGTTAGCTCTACTTGAGGGTTTTCCACCCTCTGTGTAGGTGTAGGATAGTGTAGATATTGTATATTTTGTACATTTTCAATGTTTTTTTGTTAGGGTAGCTGCTCTGCGTCTGTAAATTTAGTATATATAATGTATATCCTTCTATTTTCTATGTATATCCTTCAGCCTCGCTATACTTAGATGTATATTTTGTGTGTATTCGTCTAGTCTCACATGAGCTCACCGTGCTTCATCTCTGTTTCATCCAAGTTTGTGAGCTCATTCTGAGCAGAATACCACCTGGTTGAAACTCGGCTCTCGGCTAGTTTCAACCAGGTGGTTTTCTCTCTCCTCAGTTAGTCAGCCTTTAAGTTTCCTTTATGTCCCACGTATGCATTTAAGGTTTTCCAAGTGGTCCCCACCTTTTGCGCGTTCGGACAGTTGGCACCGCCGTCGCCATAACTCCCCATTTATTGCAGAGCCATGTGATGTCCACATGGGCCTGACGGCTCACTTTTTGCTCACATCTTCCAACAGTTAGTTTTTTGGACCTCGGGTCTTTTGTCTTCACCAGCCCACATATTACTCCCATTAAGTATGCTCGAACCCCCGGACCCAAATAAGTATTAATTTTCTAAGTTTACATTATATATATATATATATCTTTCAGGATTTTTAACCCAAACTAACTTTTCAGGAAAAGGACGTGCCTTGGTGGTAAGATCTCCGGATCCTAGAATATTATCTATATATGAATTCTAACGGTAGCCTTACCTTGCAGGTTTTCAAAACAACATACCTTTACTATGTATGAGGCTTCCGCATCTTCACCACCTGGGAGTCCAGAAATTCCCTCCACGGCGGTCACTAGGGAAGCCGTCAGATCCAAGATGGAAAGGGCCTTAGAAAAATTGCCTCTCAGCATGAAGTACCTAAAGGAAAATACCATTATGGGATCAAAGATTGAGTCCCAAGTTCATTTAATTACCGACACCAATGTCAGAATGTGGCCCGAGATGCAGGCCCTAGTCAAGATAATGTTCATTCAGCGACAGTCTGGGGATCCGCTGGCGATCAGTGTCGGGGATTCCAGGATTCTGAAGGCCGCTTGTTTCCCATGCTTGGTGCAGACCCCAGAGCTTATTCTTACTCTTGCAGCACATTACAACTCTTCCATCTAGGCCATCATGCTCACAGCCCCGGTCTCGACCGGATATCCCACCCCCATGGTGTCTCTCAACGCCGCTACTTTTTGGGTAGGCTTGGGGATTCCTCAGTTTGATAACCTAGGTGTCGTTACCAGATCTGATGCCTTAGCACAATTTTAGCAGCTGGAGGTTGCAGCTCGGCAATCCATGAACAACCATTGGCTCAAGACTCCGAAGAGGGACCCCAAGAAAATGAAATTAGAGATCCTTCGGTCATAGTTTAAAGAAAGTATCTAGATGGGGATGATAGCACTATGCCGGATCTTCGGGCAACACCATGCCTGAGAGTTCTAAGGGTGGATGTACTACATTTTTCTTGGCATCACCACTGGTAGGGAATACTTTGATTGGGCTGCCATTATTTTTAACCATGTAGATTCTCAGTTCCTTCAGGTGGCCCAGAAGTGTAAATTCTATATGACCTCTTATGTTCTCCGGGCCTTAGCACAACAATGACCCATCACCAATGGGCTACTCACATCAGGTGTACTTGGGATCGGCCCAGGTCAGAAGGCTCCCTGGGATTATTTCCCACAAATTCAATGGGAAGCTAGTTTCCCCAGTTTCTGCCAGGTGAACGATGCCTTCGTCTACTACAACCTGCTCATGCCTACCCAGGATGTAGGGTACCACCTCTCCAAGGAGGCAATGGATCTAGTCAGAAGTTATGGCCATTACTACATCCAATTCCAGAAACATACTAACATAAGGATAACCGGCTTCTCCGAGAAACCTTACTTTTTGCCCAAACATTGTGGGAACAAGATAATTCTCTTGGAATATTGCAAACAACTGCTGGAGTTGCATGCCTTATACGCTCTAAAGAAGGTGAAAAATTTTCCATTCCCAATCACTTGTGGAAATTACTCATGCATTTTGGCCACAGCCAAGGAGGCAAACAGTGAACTCAAGAGCCTAAACTTGGCAAAATTCTATCTAGCACGGAAGAACTTTGATCTGCTTGGAAAAATTGCATTGGCACTTCCCCGAGCATCAGAGCCCCACAGATATCACATGGAGGAATTCTGGGAAGATTTCCAGGATGATGTTGAAGTCCAGAGCTGGCATTACATTTGGATGACTATGGGGATGATGGAAAGGTTGAAGCTCCAGAAATTTTCAGATGACTTCTCAGACGCTGGACCCACAATAGATCCCTAGTACAAGGCAAAGGGGATTGACAAGATGGCCCTCCCATTGGTAGACTAGAATTCCCAGGAGGAGCTTACCATTAAGGAAATTACTCGCAACGTGGTCAAACGCAGCCAGGAATACTTTAAGAGAATATGCCCCTGGAGCACTCGCAGAGTTGGGCCAACAGTACAGAAGCTGACTTCCGGTGCTGGAACCTCTTCACAAGGAGGGGATAAAGGAAAGGGAATAATGGGAACTCCAACCCTACATGAGACCCCCATAAAAGAACAATTGAAACAATCAATAGCAGCCTCTTAGCAGATGAGGGAGAAATTAATCACACGGTTGGCCACTCCGATGCTCATGACCAGACCTATCCATCCTCCCTCTTCCCCTTCACTAGCAGCATTAATGGTCAGGGCTACAGGAATGGATCCAGAAGAGGAGCAGGCAGCCCTAAGGGATGCGGGGCCTCCTTTGGTTACCAGGCGGAATAAAAGGCTCAACCCAAAGCCAAAGACAGAACCAGAGCTTGGGATGCCATAAATCCCACAAGTAGAAATCATTTCTTCTGACTCCCCAGAGCCGGAGAAAGAACCAGATCATGCTCATGTCCTGGAAAATCCTCCCCCTCAAGAAGAATTTGATGATGTATTCAGGGCTGACGAGTTTGGGAATTTGCAGGGAGACATTGTACAGCCGGAGGCAGAAATTTCAGAGTAAGAGGAAGCTCTAGAATAGGAACCCATGCAGGAGTAGGAGGTATAAATAGAAGAAGAAAAGGGGATAGAGAAAGAGATTTCCTCTAAAGTCCCAAAAATGCAGGATATGGGAGTATCAGGCCAACAAAAGCAAAGTGAAAAAATGGCATCGGTTGGGGAAACCGGACCCACGGGAACAACCGTAACCCCAACCGTCATGTTCCAGGTGCCACTCCCAAAGGTAACATTTGGGGAGGTAACCACTGCGGCCCAAACATTGAATCTTGGCCTGTTGCCTCCCCCACTACCAAAGGATGTACCAGCAGAAGAAGACACCCCAGCAACAGAGGCTGAGGAAGAACAACAATAGGAAGAAGAAGAAAACCCTGGGGGAACCAATGAGGACCTGAATATTATCGAAGATACAGATAGCAGGGTAAAGGACATGGGTATCATTGGGGAAAACATCGCCAGTGATTCGAAAGATACAAAGGCATCGGAGGAGACTCATACTGTTGAAAGGGCACAACAGGATACCGGGGAGAAGTCACAGGAGCAGATTTTGGCTGCAAAGCCACCCCTACCACCACAGTGGTTAGTGGAATATTGAAAGAGAAAGGCCCCATCAACACCCACAGCCCATCTTTCTTTGACAGAGATGATGGCTCAGGCGCAGAATCTGCCTAAGGCTAAGAAAGCCCGGATGGTTCACACTCTTCGAACTGAGCTGGGCGGAGGAATAGTCATAGCAATCACGACACCTTCCCCAGATGCAAACGAGGCAATGGCTGAGGCCAGAGATTATAATGTCACAGATGTGTCGCTAGGGATGAGAGGAAAATAGGGTGAATTGAACCTGTTGAAAGAAGCAGCCAAGGTAGTAGAGGCTCGCTACGAAAAAGAAGCTCAAAAGTTCAAGGCAGAAAAGGAGAAAAATTCAAACCTCATGGGGTTGTTGACTGAGCTATCTCAGCCCATCAGTGTTATTCCTCCATGGGCCTCTACGTCAAATGCACCACTTTCACAGAGTGATATAGACTCATTACAGGCGATGAAGAAGAAGGCCCAAGTGGTTGATGAATGGGTTGCCTTGCAGTTGGGAAACGTCTAGCATTTCCTAGTATCCACACCCCCAGATTTATATGTGGCCCGTCACATCTTACACCAGGCCAAAACCACCATCAGCATATGGGAGGGAGACATCGAGAATTATGAGGCATGAAAGGTTGAGTTAGAAGAACTCATCAGCCTTGAAGAGGAGATTGTTTCCGAGTCCAGAATTCTAGGAGAGCAGTCCTTTGATTTTGTGAGAACCCAACACTCCAGACTTGACCTCACATTGGGGGTAATCAAGCAACTTTTGGGGACTCTATGTGATAAGGTCAATGCAGTCCAATATTCTATAAATTTATACAAGTCTTTAATTTTGAAGGTCTCTGGAGCTGATCCATTTAGCACCGACACATGCACGCTGGAGGAATATGTTTTGGGAAATTTTGATGAATTAATGGAATCAAGGTATCAATCCCCAGAGGGGATAGATGGAGAAAAAATGACGTGAATAACTCACATGATACTTAGTGGTCACGATGCGGCAAAGATGGCCGAAGAATTTAAGGGAAATATTATGGACAAAGGAGAATAGATTGAGGTGGCCAAGTACCGGCAGGCTGGCCTTAAAGACATCGATGAAGATGGAATTTTTCATCTCCTCCAGACCTTCATTGACAGCAAGCAACAATAGAAATTCTCCGGGGGCTAGAGAAAACTTTTAGGAAAAATGTTTTCTATTCTTTATTATTTTGGAACGTAAGTTCTCGGATCCCAAAATTCTGGATCCTACATTTTGTATTTTTTAAGTGGCCCATGTCCCGATCCCCAAGGCCAACCGGTCACTTTCAAGGCAGTTAATAGAGGTTGCTAGAAGGTGGGTAGAAGTTAGTAAAGGTTGTCAAAGGTTTCCAGAAGGTGGGTAGCAGTTAATAAAGGTTGTCAAAGGTTGTTAGAAGGTGGATAGCTACATCAAGGCACGTTGGATCGGCAAGAAGTTTTCTGACAGGTGATCTTCCCAAGGCGCCACTTCAACATTACACTTGGCACATCAAAGACATGGTGCCGCTTTTCCCATTTATGAGGCATGTAGCCTTGATTCCCAGGGGATCAGATTTCTTCTTTCTCCTTCTCGGCTCTCTTCTCAAGGTTGATTCTTCCACTCCATCTTTCTTGTCTTTTCTTCTGACATGATAGGCCTATTTCATCTTGAGGTCTTTTGTAGGGTGGTGTAGGTAGTACTAGCCACCGAATAATGTATTTTATTGTAAAGTGTAAAGTGAGTTAGGGCTAGGGTTAGATAGCAAGAGGGGTATAAATAATAATTCCAACCTCATTCCAAGGGTCGGCAAAATTGATGATTTTGTAGTCCACAGTTAATAGCAATCTGGTTTTCTCAGTTCTTAGTTGTAGAGCTCAATGCTCCATAGTCTTTAAGCTTTCAGTAGTTAGATGCTCCCCGGGAGCCACCATGCACCAGTGCTTGTTGGGAGAGAAGTTAATGAAGAAGGAAGAGTTCTCTCAATGATGTTGTTGGCATTCTGTCTTCTTGGTTAACAATATTTTATGCTTTGTGTTCTTCATGTCCTTTTCTCTGATACTTAAAGTAGATTAATGACCTCCTTTCCTTTGCTACTGATAAAATATGAACTGATGGTTGTGTATTTCTTCGGTATTTAGTGTAGTGTGTCAGAGCATTGTTGATGTCTTGAATGTTTAGTATAACTATAAGTAGATGAAGTATTTCTAACCTTGCAGTATCTTTTTCAGTTTATTTGTTAAGTGAATGTGCGCTTGAAGGAACCCCCACTTACTTGAATCCCCAGAGAGAACAAGTTGAAGATAACCAGCTATCCCCCTCGAAAACAATCACATCTCCCAACTGAGCCCCGCACCATCAAGACCTGACTCTCATGTGCTTGGAGGCCCGGGGAATCTCATTTCCCTTGACAACCTTTACAGGCAAATTTGGTCGGTACCCCGGTACCTGGTGACAACTTACCTCTGTTGGCAGACCCAGTCACAAGAGTCCCGTCAACAGGGCCAATGGAAGAGGAGTTGACCCTAAAAATAAATGGGTAGACAACAAAAATGGAGGAAATATCGACCCTAATGACAATCAGGATACCAAAGAGAAAGTTAATGAAGCGGTTCAAATCCTGTTCTTCATGAAACTCATGGAGAAAGTGTTGTAAAGAGATAGTGAAAAATATTTTCTAGACCTAGCACAAGCCAGGACTAAAATCCCTCACAACTATGATGTTGATAAACTAAAGAGAAAAAAAAAAGATGAAACCAACCCTATCAACATCATGAACAAGCAGTTTAAGTTATTCCAAATGCAGTTGGACACTATGAAAAAAATCAGGGCTTCTAAACCCTTCTCTGTCGAAGCATTGTGTCCATTTCCATTTGATAAGACATTAATTATGGTTCCATTCCCTAGCAATACAATTTTTCCTAAGTATGATAAATACGAAGGAGCATCCAATCCTCGAGATCATCTAAGGGATTTTTGTGCATTGAGCTTAGATTTCATGCATGATACAACATATTTAATTAGGTTATTTCCAAGAAGCCTATGAGGCATGGCAATGGAGTGGTTTTCTAAGTTACCCTCCAACATTCACACTTTTGAGGAATTGGCCTCCAAGTTCTTGACTCATTACTCTTATAATATCAAACATGAGGTCACGATGATTAATTTATCTAATACCAAACAATGCGAGGGGGAAGGATTCCTACTTTTATTACAAACTGCATGGAGAGAGGTATTTGCTAGATACCCTCGAAGCATGCCCGAAAAGGAAAAGATGGATATCTTTATCAATAGATTGAACAATGAAATGAATTATCGATTGAGGTTACAATGTCGTAGGTCTTTCCAAGACTTGATAAAAAATGGAGTTACTACAGAGGAAGTATTAGTCAAAAGTGGAGAACTCAAACTCTACAAGGATAATAAGAATGCTAACAGCAATACTTCCAACAACAATCAAAACAAGGCTCCTCCTAACAACAATCAATTTTGGATGAAGAATAATAAAAAAGGCATGGTTAATGATGG
The DNA here is from genome assembly GCA_018584345.1 of Thuja plicata. Classification (NCBI taxonomy): domain Eukaryota; kingdom Viridiplantae; phylum Streptophyta; class Pinopsida; order Cupressales; family Cupressaceae; genus Thuja; species Thuja plicata. Next base: position 265,391 of record MU224439.1, read on the forward strand.
AGTTGTGGAAGCGAACAATTTGAAGGCTACTCTATTTAATCTCACTTGAGGATTCAATCAAGCTAATAATGTAAGTCAAGAACCCAAAGTTCCTTTCAATAATAAAAACAATAACAACTTTGGGAACAATCAAGAGGCTAACAATCCTAAACCCTTCTTTTCTCCATCACCTAGAAGGAAGTTCACAATCTTGGGTGAACCGTTTGAAAATGCATTGAGAACCCTCATTGCGAATAAGATTATTGACTTGCCTAGGGCTCAACTCTACGAACCACAAGTGAAACCTACTTGGTGGAGTGAGTCCAACCATTGTGAATATCGTAGAAATCAAGGATATAAGACAAATGATTGCATGTTCCTAAAACATGTGGTGCAAGACCTTATTGACAATGATGTGATTAAAGTGGAAGAACCTCAAAACAATTAAGGTCACATTACATTCAAAACTCCTTTCTTCAAGCATGAGAAAGATGAATCTTCCAAATCTAACAACGGAGGTAACAATGGAAACAACTCAAGAGGTAATAATAATGTTAACTTTTCCCACAATTATGACAATACTATTAATGCCCTAGAATAGTATCTTTTGGTCCCACACAAGTGACTACTTTGGCTAAACAAGCATCTTCTTCAACAAGGCCTTATAGTCTAGTGGATCAACTACAAAATACTCAAGCACAAATCTCTATCTTGGAGTTATTGAAACTTTCTCCCAACCACAAGGAGATCTTGGAGAAAGCTCTTGTGGAAACTACCATTCCTGAAAATTTGGGAGAAGAAAGGTTTTCGAACATGGTGGGTCATCTCATAGCACCTCATTGCTTATCATTTTTAGAGCAAGATGACATGTCCATTAACCATCCTCAAAATATCCCCCTACATATAGAGGTTTTGATTCAAAAACACTGTGTTAAGAGAGTCCTCATTGATGGAGGAGCCGGTCTAAACATTTGTACCTTGAACCTAGTCAAAGCTTTAGGGTTATCTGAGTCATCTATTGATCCCAAGAAACAAATCACTATAAAATCTTATGACGAGGAGGAAAGATCTTCTAAATGAATGGTGGTGTTTCCCATTCAAGTGGGTCCTATCAAGAAAGATACTATTTGGAAATTCCTTGACATGAAATTAACTTATAATATTTTATTGGTAAGGATATGGATTCATGAGATGCAAGCGATGCCTTCAACCTATCATCAATGTATCAAGTTTCCGTACATGGGTAAAGAAATAACTATTGGAGGAGATTCCAATCCCTTTCAATATTGCAATATTGTGAAACCTCTTCATGAGTTATTTATTCCACATAATAGGGAAGGAATTATTCCTAGTTTCATCATTGAGGAAACCAAAGAGGAAGTTCCTAATTCTACATTAAATGCTATATCTACTTCAATTCCTAATGAAACTAACTTACCTACATCAACTAAGGGAAAATATAAAGTTAGTTATGAGGGTAAAAGTTCCAATGAAAATTCAATCAAAGCTTCTACACCAAAGGAATAAATTTTGAGACCCTCTAAGGATGAAAGAGTACAAACCAAAAAGGAAAACTATCAAAAGATGAGTGAGATGATGCATAAATTTGAAAAACAATGCAGAATCAATTCAAAAGGAGTGGGGGAATATTTTGTTTCCCTATTTGATTTACCAACTTCCCTAAAGACACATGGGAAACCTTCAAATTCTCATCCACCTCAAAGATACAACTCTCATTTTGTAAGAGAGAGTGACCAATCAGCCATGGAAAATGAGGATAACGAAGTTTTACAATTGCTCTATAAAGAGGAGGATACTTCAAATAATCTCGTTGAAAGAGTGCAACATGTCACCGTCCAAACTGGTCAATATGGAAAGGGATTTCCAATAATTAAAAAGATGGGGTACAAGGGAAGAGGACCCTTAGGAATCAGAAATAAAGGCTTGCTAGAACCTATCCAACCTCCTTGGAGGTCAAAGGATGAGAAATCAGGAATAGGGTATCAAGAGAAAGATGTTGGTTCAAGTTCTAGGCATGATTCTTATGAGCATGTACACATGTTAGAATTCGAGAGTGAAGATGAATCTGAAGAATATGAGTGGATTCCCTATTTGAAGATTCTTGTCACGATAAAGAGGTAGATGTCATTCATACCTATGCTACTATACCTAATGAAAAAAACCAAGCCAATATGGATCAAGGGTCGAGTTCTACACATGTACCAATTGTGTCTCAAGAATCAAATGTAGGACAAGCATCTAGTGACAACCAATGGATAGGTGAACCTTGGGTACCTTCGTATGGGGGGGGGGTGATTCAACCATTATATTTAATCTACACACATTCTTTCCCATGGAAATCTACGAGGATTCTAGTGAAGAGAATATCGATCCTACTTCCATGGAACACCTCGAGAAAGCACATGTTATTGACTTAAGAGATACAATGTACAAACCCTTAAATGAAGTCATGTTCTTAAACCCTTCAAATGAACACTTTCCTAATGATTCCTTAGTCCTTATTCATCCTAATCTCATTGATTGAGACTTAACTGAACCTAATGACCTACTCTATTTTCCCAATGACAATGCTATGGCCCAATACCTTAATGCAGTTGAGCCATCTTCCACCAACAAATTCAATCCAAACATGATGATGAAGGCAAGGGTCCAATCTCTTAATCCACAAGATAAAAGATAAAAGTAAAAAAAATGAAAAGGTCTAGTGGTGAAAACCACCATGTGGCAGTACTAGACCCCAAAAAAGTAAAAATAACGGATGTTTCCAAAGTTGAAAACTCAACTGTGGCATCTAAGGAAGGGAGATTGGATACTTTACTTGAACATGAAGATGAGACATCTCCTATCCTCATTGAGCCAATAGAAAATTTCAACATTGGCACCGAATTGGAACCTAAGCTTATTCATTTAGCATCATCATTGACTCTAACAGAAAGGAAGGATTTCATCAAATTATTTCAAGCAAAGAAAATCAACTTTGCATGGTCATATGCAGACATGCCCGGATTGGATCCAAGTTTCATAATGCACCACCTTAATACGAGACCAGACATAAAACTTGTGAAGAAAAAGTTGAGAAAAATGCATCCCCATGTAGCTTTAGTGGTTAAGCCAGAATTGGAAAAGTTACTAAAAGTTAGCTTCATAAGAGTCATAGCTTATGCAGAATGGATTTCCAATATTGTACCTATTACTAAACATGGAAAATCCATTGATAAGTAGGAGATATTTTTCCACAGCAAGTCAAATTGTGATATTGCTATCAGGATTCAACTGTGTAGTTTTTGAGTCAAACTCATTGACCCATAATTCATGAGTAGTGGAATCCTTCAAAAGGCACAACACTTGGTGTGGGTCAATGAGTTTGACTCAAAAAATACACAGTTGAATCCTGATAGCAATATCACAATGGAAAATCCATTCGATTATACACAAATTTTAGAGACCTCAACCTTTCTTTACCTAAGGATGATTTTCCATTACCTAGCATTGATGCTATAGTGGATTTGACGATAGGACATTCTATGTTTTCATTGATGGATGGATTTAGTGGCTACAATCATATTAGAATTGCACCTGAAGATCAAGAAAAGACTGCTTTCACTTGCCCTTGGGGTACTTTTTGTTAGAATGTTATGCCCTTCGGCCTCAAAAATGCCAAAGCAACCTATCAAAGGGAAATGACAACCATCTTTCATGAAATGATGCATACTTTCCTAGAGGACTAAGTGGATGATATCTTAGCAAAATCACATGAAAGAAAAGACCATCTATCTATCCTAGAAAAGATTTTTACAAGATTAGGGAAATTTAAAGTATGGTTAAATCCAAAGAAATGTGCATTTGGTGTTCAATCCAACAAGCTATTAGGCTACATAGTTTCAGTAAAAGGGATAGAAGTGGATCTAGAAAAAGTGCAAGCAATCATGGAAATGGAAACTCCCAAAAACATTAGTCAAATGAGGTCACTCCAAGGAAGACTTAAATCTATTATAAGTTTCATCTCTCAATTAGAGGAAAAGTGTCACTCTTTTACAAGATTGCTACATAAGGATACCGTTTTAAAGTGGTATGATGAATGTGAACAAACTTTTACCCTATTGAAGACATACTTGGTAAATCCACCCATTTTGATGCCTCCCATCAAAGGAAAACCCTTACTATTATATATTTCAGAAACAGAGAGATCTTTAGGGATTTTATTGGCACAAGAGGATAATGAGGGTAAAGAAAGAGCTATTTATTACTTAAGCATAACCTTGATCAAGTATGAGTTGAATTATAGCTTCATGGAGCGGGCTTGTCTAGCGGTAGTTTTTGCCTCACAAAAACTATGAAATTACATGTTGATGCACAAGGTGAATTTGATTGCCAAAATTGATCCATTAAAGACTTTGCTTAGCAAAACAGCCCTTATAGGAAGAATTTCTAAATAGGTGATGGTGCTTAGTGAATTTTACATTGAGTATGTGGAATGAAAAGCTATCAAGGGACAAGTCATAGCTGATCAATTGGCTGAAAATACTTTAGTTTTTACTCATCCTATCCAAGTAGAATTTCCAGATGTAGAGATAGTCAATGTGGAAGCCAAAGCATGGAAATTATGTTTTGATGGATCCTACACTCAGCATGGTTCAAGAGTCGAAATTCTATTGATTACACCACAAAGATACACCATTCCTAAATCTTACAAAAAAAATTTCCCATGCACCAACAATATTGCAGAATACGAAGCTTTAGTCATAGGCATTAAAATGTCTTTAGAATGGAACATCATAGAACTACAAGTATATGGGGATTCCCAATTGGTCATCAATCAAATTAATGATGAGTATCAAAATAAGGATGACAAATTGATGCCATATAAAAGGATGGTAAATGACTAGAAGAAATACTTTGTCTTGATCACATTTGAGAAAATCCCAAGGGATAAGAATAGAGCAGTAGATGTTATGACTACTTTGGCTTCTTTACTACAAATGCCTGATCATAATGCGAGGTACAAATTCTTGGTGGAAGAGTTGGTGAAACCAGATTCTGACCTACCTAAATTCAAATCATTTTCCTTCTAAATGGACATGAGTCAACTTGGTATGGACCCATTTATACCTATCTAAAAGACCAATTTTTACCTTTAGACAAAACTCGTGCCCAAAAATGACACTTTATACGCCAAGCGGATCGTTACACTATCCTAATTGACACATTGTATCGTAAAGGTCTTGAAGGAACACTACTTAGGTGTCTAGAGGATGAGGAATTGAAGTTAGATTTAAGAGACGTTCACACAGGTATTTGTGGGTCTCATTCGAGTGGGTTGAACCTAGCCAAGAAAATCCTTCATATGGGTATTTCTGGAAAACCTTAGAAAAGGATGCTTGCCACTTTGTTAAAGTGTGTTGAAAATGCCAATATTATGGAGACATGATCCATGTGCCTACACAAGAGTTACACCCATTCATTACACCATGGTCGTTTTACCAATGGGGATTTGATCATATTGGAATGGTTTATCCACCTTCTTCCAATGGTCACAAATACATCATCATGATAACAAAATATTTTACAAAATGGGTAGAGGTCGTACCTTTGACAAATACAATAGGAAAATAGATCTCTATGTTAATCCTCAATCACATCATTTGTAGATATGGTATTTATCATGCCATTATCACAGACAATAAGAAACAATTCAAGAACAAAGATGTGGATGAACTATGTGAGACCTTCCATATAACACACCATTCTTCCTCCATTTACTATCCTCAAGGTAATGGACAAGCCGAAGCTACAAATAAGAATATCCTCAAAATATTGAAAAGATCAGTTGATAAATCAGGAAGAGATTGACACATCAAAATAAACCCAACATTGTGGGCCTACAGAACAAGCATTCAAACACCAACAAGAGCTACACCATTTTCTTTGGTTTATGGGACATAAGTTGTTCTACCTTTAGAGGTTGAGATTCCATCCTTGAGAGTTTCATTACAAGGATTAATTAATGATGAAGATTCTAGGGTCACCCGACTTCAACAATTAGAATTGTTGGAGGAACATCAAACTCAAGCTTATGATCATTTGAAAGTGTATCAAAATAGAATCTCAAGGAATTACAACAAACATATCAAACCTAGAACCTTTCAAATGGGAGACTTAGTGTTAAGAGAAAACCCTAAAAACCAAGAAGAGAGAGAAAAGAAAGGAAAATGGGAGGCGAATTGGCTTGGACCTTTTGTAATTACTTCTTCTTTTGGAATGGGGACATACAAGCTAGCTAATTGTGACGGTGATGAATTGTAAGAACCTATTAAAAACATCCATTTAAAGAGGTTTCATACTTGATCAGATGAAAGAGTATAGGAAGAAAGAGTATCAGAGGAGTGTGTATCCGATGAGCTTAGCATCATTCTTTGTACATGAGAATAGTTCAAAAATCCAAAAAACATGAGAAAAGTTCAAAATCCAAAAAAAAGAGAAAGATCATAAATTCAAAAACAATGGAAAAGCAAAAAAGCATAAAAAGAGGAAAATTGAGCATGAAGAAAGCAAAAACATTCAAAAAATCAAAAAAATGGTTGTCTTGGTGAAAACCTAGCAAATAGGCGCCTTGATGATATAAAAAAAAAATCAAAGAAAAAAATTGAAAAAGAGAAAAGTGCCTTGGTGAAAACCTAGCAAACATGCACCTTGGTAGCAAAAAAAGGAAAAAAAGAGAAAAAGAGCAATAAACCTCAAAAGGTGAAAACCTAGAAAATAGGCACTTTTTGATCCTTAGGTCTTACCTAGTTGCATTGGTACATATTGCCTTTTCATCATCTCATTTGTATATCCTCATTGCATCCGTTATTTGTGCATAGTCATAATAAAGTCTCTGAGCTGCATTGTCACATACTAGGTTTCATTTGCCCAAGATTTTCACATGGTCTCATTTTTCACTTGGGGCAAAGCATTGGTTTTGATACCAACGGATTAATAAGTGCTACTTTTTTGGTCACATGGAAAAAGAGATTTTCAGAACTTCAGAGGAGAGATATTGTTGAACCTTTGATGGATATCATTGTTCAAAACCAAGCATTCGATCTTGCAACTTGATCCTTGAGCTTCATGACCTTATTATTAGGATTAAAAATTGACAAAACCTAAATGATCAGAATGTCTGGAATTCTATTGAAAATCTTGATACAATACAAAACACTTGAAGTTTTTGACGATATTCATTGAACTTTCAAGTCATGTCTTTTCAGCTACTCAATGATGTTTCGACTATATTGGCGATGATGAAGACATGATATTTTCTTGACTTTGTATGGCTATTTTGAGGAAGATCTATCAACTTGTGTGAATTCATCTAAGGACATGGTCATCAAAGAACCATTGAGGACTTTCATATAGGAAGGAGGGTTAACCTTTTTTTGTTTATGCAAACAGATACCTTGGACATTTAGATCTTCCATATCTTAATATCAAAATCCAATTGCAACATTGAATCCGATGAAACCGATATTCAGACTCCCATAGTTGATTATTCAACTAGTGAAGGTTGTACTAGTTTCTAAATGGTTACAAAAGCGATGAAAGCAGTATTCATATTATCATGATGTGGTTAGTGATGATTGCACTTGCTCCTAGTTCCACAATGCTCAATGATGAAACTATATCTCTAGGGCATTTCTTTGCCAAAAAGCTAGTGATAGTTAGTTGCATTGCATTGCATTTTCATGATAGATTAATTGCATGTTTAAAGGATTTTCCAAGTTCAAGAGGTTAATCATTTCGGGGTTAATATCATTTATCTTGTTTCAAATCAATTATGTGAGATTCTCTTTTGCATTCATGGCATTACATTAATCATTATTCATTATCTTTTATATCAAAAAAGAGAAAAAAAAAAGAAGAAAAGATTCATTAAGCATTAATCATTATCCATTTTGCATCCATTTAAAAAGTGCATTTCATATACATTGCATACATCAAAATCCAAAAAATTAGTTGCATTCATTTTACCATTGCATTCATCATAAATTAAAAACATATAGAAATAGTTGCATAATTATTTGCATCCATCTATCTATGTCATATCTAAGACATTTCATCCATAACACATAAAAGTAAATGCATCATAGAAATCATATAGATCTGCATATAAATAAATCTCACATCAACATCATAACAACATCATGGTATCAAAGAGCATCATAAATAAATGTCCATCAAAATGTCCAAAAATATCTGTATATCATGATACATCACAAAAACATGGTACATCATCAAAGTCCTGATCAATCATACATATGGTACATCAACGCATATCATGAGGATCAAATATCAATCTGTCTCAAACCAAGAACCAATAGGGGCACCTGATCCATCACCTGTCCCAACACCTGATCCATCTCCAATACCTGTATCACCTGGCCCATCTGGACCTCTATATGATCTATATGTAGTACTAGGAGGAGCCTGACTGGTAGAAGCACCCTGACTCATCTGATCCATCCTGCTCATGAATACTTTCATCATAGCACTAAACTGAGCCATCTGAGCCAACATAGCTGAGAAACTTGTCTGTAGACTCTGTATATCCTCCTCTACTCTGCTAGGTGGAGGTGGCTGTACTAGACCTGTAGGAGCCAAAGTAAAATCTGGTTGTATAGGAACCTGCTCTAATGGTACTTGTTGTACCTGAGCCTATGATCCAGAATCCTATCTAGCCTAATATATGTGTGCATGTCTAGCATCTCTCTATCTCTGCTAACCCCATACTACAATTGGTATAGGGGGAACCTGTCTCTGTCTAGGGGCATAACCACCACCCCTATCTCTGACATGTCCACCCTGCATCTGAGGTACCACCTGTCCTCTGCCTTGATCTATCAGTACTCTAGGAGATCTCGGTACTCTAGGATCCCTCTATACTCTCAGTGCTCTCAGACCTCCACCTCCACCTCCTCCATCATCATCATCAGAAGTCTCATCCACATCAGGGATAGGCTCCGCTGGATATGTAAATCTCATGAATCTATGTATGGAAAACCACTCCATGTACTCCATAGACATACCGACATTAGCAACATGCTCTAACATGTCCCATATGATGAAACCCAATCTATCAATCTCTGTACAAGAAAACTCATAATTAACCTATGCTCCCCACATGGAATGCTCCACCTATACCCGAGCATACAATGCCATACCCTATGACATATCCTGGACCCTGCCAAATTGTCGTAATACTCGACCAAAGAAAAATCTCTCAATCACAAGAGGTGATCGTCCAATCATCCATTAAGGAGAGAACATATATGGAAGCTCATCATCATCCTCTCTCCAGCCCTCACAACCCAAGTAAGGTGTCCAGACAACCTGATCAATATCATCAATCATCCTATGCTAGTAGTCTACCTTGCCTAGCCAATGCTGGACAATCATGTCATCATAGAGGAATGTATACGGCCATCCATGACCCTGCACTCAAGCTGCAATCAGTCTAGTGACTGGGATGTGCTCCCAGGTCCATAACTGTAACAATATCGCTCCTGCCAATAATGTTGTGCTCTCTCGATAAACAACATCGTGCAAATCATGATACAACTGAGCAAGAAAACATGAACCCCAATCAAATATCTGAGGATGCTCAAGTAAGTCCTCTAAGATTTGACCCCATGCGACTGCAAATCTGTGACCTCATCAATCAGGAGAAGTAATCTGTCGATCAATGCACCTAGAACTGTAGGCAAAGTAGAGAATGACGCGAACTGCACTCATGTGATAGTATCATCTCCGATCGTCAGATCTGCAAAGACTCGTTTGCATGCACTGCCATCATACACCTAATCATAGTAAACTCTATATCCTCGTGTTGGGATGCGCAACAACCTATACACATCCTCAAGCGTAATCGTCATCTCTCCGAGGGGAAAGTGAAAGGTATTATGGTTAGAGTGCCAATGCTCTGATATAGCTATGAGTAGTCCCCGGTTCAGCTGGAACCGAGGTATATCAAGAAGGAAAAACAAACTACACTGCTCAATCACACGTGTCTTTGGTCTGCGCAAATCTTGGGCTAAGTCAAGCAACCAAGATGGTAGGCTCTGTACATATAACTTATGGAACCATGCCTATTTTGCAAACAAGTAAATCATATCAACATCATCATATTAGTGGATCATTTCAAGTCAATCAACAACAATCAAATCAATCTTTTTCTCTTTTTGAGCGCATCAACCTATTGTTCCTAACTCTAGATCTTGAGAAGGGATCAATATATCAGTTATCCTACCAATCAATTATCTACCCAATCAGATTGACATATCAAACATCCATTTATGCGATCATTCTAACATCCTAAACACTTTGTGGCATTACTAAACACACTTATCTATCTTGGAAATTAGTCCATTAATCGAGACATTCAATCACAATAAGTTTGTTCTCTTTCAAAATCAAGTTTTCATCATTTTTCTTGCAGGCGTCACTTCACAGAGTGTATGCGTCATTTCATGCAAAGTGTCATTTTATCTATCATACACGTGATTTTACTTATCAGACGCGGTACTTTGCTTTGCACGCATCATTTTACCTAACTAGGCGACATTTTAAATCGTGTTTTGCCCTTACAGGCAGTATTTTTCTATCCAAGGCATGTTTTGACATATCTTATACGCGGTGTTTAACTATGCATAGGCATCATTTTAACACATGGATGCGGTGTTTAACACTCCTAGGCATGATTTCAATTATCATACGTGTCATTTTACCTAAAAATGACCTAATTTACCCTAGCACACGTGATAAAAAGCATTAAATGCAGTCAATCAAAGCAATAAATGCACTGATAGGTTCAAAATCACTTACCAGAGGTCCATAGTCGGCAGGTCTCTGATATCTGCGCCCTCGCTCGAACTGATGCTCTCGAATAGGGACCACCATCGTTAGATATCTCAGCAGGATCAGAGAAAAATCTCAATAGTAAAAAAGTGAAAATGAATAGTATAAATGGATTTTTCAACCTATTTATACTATTTGACCTAGTTTTGAAGAGGTTTTTCACCCAGTTTGACCTAACCTGCATTTTCTTTACACTGGGGTATTTGTTAACAGGATCATCATCATTGTTTTTATAGAAATGAAAACATATTGGATCTATTCTTCATCAATTTCATCATCTTTTGCTTATGGACATCATTTTTTTTTTCATTTCTAAGGGGGCATCATCATGTGATCAAATCAGGATTCTGCATCGTATTTTCCATCAAACATCAATCAAAATCTAGGGCATTGAAATTTCAAACTATCATCAGTGGGGCATCACATCAATCTTCGCACCAGGGTCTCAAATCAAGTTCTGCATCTTGAATTAGGGTTATTCTCACATCAAGTTATCAATAAATCAATCATGCATCAATCAACAATCAGGACATCAAATTTCTTTGAACTAATGCGCTTCATACATCAATTCAAAGAGGGGCATTTGTAGACACATAAAATTGGTCAAGTGTTCTATTTCAACCAAATATGCATTTTTTATTAAATCTCATCAAATTGCTCTAAATCAATCAAAATGGACTTAATCACATCAAATGGACATTTATTAAATCAAATTGGGACAAAATAAAATTAAATCAAAGGATCAATTACCAATGACATTAATTAATTAAATATAAGCCTAAAAGGATTAATCAAACTATATAATTGATTTTAATCAATTAATTGTATAGTTTAAATCAAAAATCAAATCCAACCTATTCCCTTACATGGCTAATTTAATTAATTGATTGATTTAATTAAATCCTATTATCGTTCAACATGAATTTGAGGAACCAATGATAATTGAGAAGGCAAAGCACATGGATCACTCCAAATTTGCAATCTCAACCACTCATTTATTCTTTTCAATTTCCTCCACTCATCTTGTCCCAACCTTTGAGACAATCATTTAAATTCTCCCCTCATTTGAAACCATTTGAAAGCCTCTCACTCAGCCAAGGCTGAACCATGATCAATTAACTCCACCCCTACACTTGGGAAAATCCTATAGATAGAGAGCATTTTGCAAGCATAAGATAATCCTAGACATTCAAATGCATTGCATCTACATTATAGTCATTTTTAGAGAGAGATCAAAGCAATTTGAGCATTTTCAAGCATTTGTGAGAGCATTTGGATGAATTGTTGAGACAATTTGAGAGAATTATGAGCTAGATAGGCATATCAATTATCAATTTCTCATTCTAGGACTGTCACTAGTAGATATTTAAGCTGAGAGCTCTTTATTAGCATGCTTAGTTAGAGATCCATGGGTTGCTTAATGATTCCCTTTCAATTCTTAGCTTAATTGTTGATATTTTTCCATAGAATTGTTAAAAAATAAACTAATCTCATGAAGGTGTAAAAATCACACACACAATTGGTAACTATGACCAACTTTCCAAGAGGTCTTATTATGTAGATTTCAATGTGTCATCCTTACAAAAAACCTATGGATCAAAGTTGATCTTGCTAATGGATCTCTTGAAGATGTCAAAGATATTGTATATCCCTTTGGCTCTAAGCCCCCAGAATTGCCAACATATGTTACCATTGAATTTGTTAACTACAATGGTCCGTCCACCTTGGGATGAAGGAAACCCAAAAACTATTCCAGTACAATTGATAACTTGAGGTAGGCATACACAAATACAAGTAGCCACCACATAGGCTGTCACAATACACAGATCACAAGGTCTAACACTAGATAGAACCACAATTTATATAGGTAAAACTTAAAAACAATGCCTCACCTTTACACCATTCTCCAAAGTCAAATCCCTATAAGACCTTTGTATAGAGTCTGCCTTCTCTTTGGATAGCTATTGCAAAATTAAAAAAAATCCACACAACATTATTAAAAAGAAAAAAGAAAATCATGCAAAAAGTCTAAGCATGTGAAATTATTTGTACACCCACTTTTTTAAGTACTATAGTTTAAATTACTCTTTTTTTTTAATGATTTTTATTTTTGTTATTTGTCAATTATAACATTTTCTATTCTAAGATTCACACTTGCTCGATCAAGAAGACCAACCAAAGAAGATGCTACTATGTAATAGACTTCCTATCAATGTACCTCCTTTAAGTGCAAGTGCTACTTTTAACAATTTTTTGTTTTAAATTTATAAGCCCTAGACAGAAACACTATTGCATGGGAGCGGTGCTCCCAGCAACTTTCTTCAACGATATACATAGATAAAAAATTTAGGTCCACGAACGCTAAACATAGCCTATGGACAGCCAAAATAGTCGAATCTACCAAACTTTTACACTTGACATACCTACATGTAAAGAGGCTTGAACCCCTCTCCGCAAGCATTAAATTCCGTCAAATTTTGAGGGCGCTCGTCCAGGGTCGAAACGCCGGAGACTCCATCTGAGGCCATGGCTTCCTGCTTTTGAGCGGCCCGCAGCGGCGGCTCAGTCACCAGGGCGGCTGCACGATCATGCTCCCTCTCGTTTCCTGCTCTCAACTGCCTCTGATCCAAGTGTTCTTTCGATCAAGGTCTTAAAAATGGAGAATGATGATGCGCAGAGCAGCTGGAGTCTTCATGGAAACAGGGATATTATTTCGCGCTATGAAATTCTGGAGAGGGTGGGTAGTGGGACGTATTCGGACGTGTATAGAGGCAGGAGAAAGAAGGACGGGTTGATTGTAGCCTTAAAGGAAATTCATGATTACCAGAGCAGTTTGAGAGAGATTGAAGCCCTACAGAGGCTAAGGTTGGCTGGTTCCCCAAATGTTGTTTGGCTTTATGAGTGGTTTTGGAGAGAGCATGAAGATGCAGTTTTGGTGTTGGAGTTTTTGCAATCTGATCTTTATTCTGTTATAAAGTCTGCAAAGAAGGACGGGAAGGGAATTCCTGACAGAGAGGTTAAGACATGGATGATTCAGGTCTTACAGGGAGTGGCTGATTGCCATGCTAATTTTGTTGTCCATCGTGACCTGAAGCCTTCAAATCTATTAATTTCGGCTAATGGAATTCTCAAGGTTGCTGATTTTGGACAGGTAAGTAAGATAACCTTTTTGCTTGCTTTTTAAGTTGTACTGTTGGGTCTTGCAGCAAGCTCAACCCTCTTTTGTAGCTGCCATTGTATGTATTAAGTTCTTATCATTGAGATCATATCTGAAATGTTCCAGAGTTAGACTTCCATACTGGGAAACAATACTCATTATGGCTGTTCTGCACTATATTTTATCACGCTGTGGGAATAGTAGAGTTTTACTCTAAGTTCACGTTGTATCCAGCATGCACACTTCAAATTTTCTGTAAATTATTTCTTGATTCAAAGTTTCTTTTGATTTGTAGTATATTCATAATTAAATATTTTAAAACTCTCTATATAATTCAAATTCCCCACTTTACAAATTTGAAATCCCTGCTGCACCTGCATTACCACTGCCATTTATCATTGACTTTAGATCTGAAATTGACCAAGTCATGAATCCATCTAAGAAAACAATACTCTATATCGCTGTCCTGTACTATATTTTATCATCCTGTAGGAATAATAAAGTACTAGTTTCCAAGTTCATTATGCATCCAGCATGCCCACATTCATTTTTTCTGTAAATTTTTTCTTGGTTCAAAGTTTATTTGGATTTGTATTATTTCTCTAATTGAATATTTCACAACTCTATATAATTCAAAAATACCACTTCAATTGGAAGCCCTGCTCCATCTCTACTTTCACTGCCATTATTTGTTTTGAGTTGCTATTATTAAGTTTAAATCTGAAATGCACCAAATTCATAATTCCATATATGGAAACCATACTCTATATGCCTGTCCTGTACTAGATTTTATCATCCTGTAAGAACAACTGAAAATTACTTTTTAAGTTGAGTTTGTATCCAGCATTCACACTGTCAATTCAAAGTTTCTTTTGATTTGTATTATTTCCATAATTGAATACTTCAAAACTCTATATGATTTGAAACCTCCACTTCACAAAATTGGAAGCAGTGTTGTACTTTGGTTTGAACTTCATTGTAAGGAACATAAAATCAATGTCCCATGATTCTCTACCTGAAGCCAAACAGATATTATGAAATCTATGTAGTACTCTTTTTTTTGTTTTGTTTGAATTCAGAAACATTCAAGAACTTGGATCTGATTTGGAGGCTTACACCTGCAGGCAAGGATTTTAGAGGAACCTGTTACAATTTTGACAAGAGAGTATGAACATCCAGATGATATGGTTGTGGATGCTAAGAAACTACCAAATGAAGGGAGATTGGATAATAGTGTTAAGGCCGAGAATCTACCAAATGAAGGGGATGTAAATTCAACGTCTGCAACTGAATCAACTTCTGAAGGTTTTGCTGAGCCTGGACACTCAGATATAGGGTGGAAAAATGAAGGTATTGCTGATTCTGAACTCACTTGCGGCGTGGGAACTAGATGGTACCGAGCCCCAGAATTGCTGTATGGAGCAACGATCTATGGTAAAGAAGTTGATTTATGGTCATTAGGCTGTATCTTTGGAGAGCTGCTGATTTTGGAACCTCTATTTCCTGGCACTTCAGATGTTGATCAGCTTAGCAGACTGGTTAGAGTTCTAGGGAGTCCAACTGAGGAAAATTGGCCCGGATGTTCTAATCTTCCTGATTATGGGAAGATTTGTTTTCCTGGCAACTCTTCTCATTTAGGTTTGAAGAATCATGTTCCAAATTGTTCTGAGAGTGCCTTTTCTATCTTGGAAAGACTTGTTTGCTATGACCCTACAGCTCGACTTAATGCAGCAGAGGTTCTTGAGAATAGATACTTCATTGAGGAGCCCGTTCCTGCCCTAGCACATGAATTGAAAGTTCCTCCACCTCAGAAAGATGATGAAATATGCTCAGATGATGAATGGGACAAAAGGAAGAACGATGAATCAGATTCAGATCTTGAAGGCATGGATGGTTTTAATGTTGTTGACTCAAGTACGGGTTTCTCAATCCAGTTTGAAAATTTGTCATAAGCGATTCTGTTTTCCTATAATAAGAAAACTATTGCTCGTGCCATGTCTGTTGTGAAGGCATTCAGGCTGGAGTTATCTAGTTTACACGAGAGGAGATTGACTACTTCGACTGTATTAAGCAGAGATGTGCTTCATAGAGAGATATTAGAAACTAAGCCTTAATTTCCTTGATGAAAACATGAAATGTAGTTTTCAGTCTGTGAACAATGAACAAAACACAGTCTTGATTTTGGCTGCGATGCCTCCTTTGCAGTTAAATGAATATCTACCCTTAGCCACAGAACTTTTATAATTGGCATACTTCCTCGTATGATTTGTATTTTTTTGGCAATTAGGTGAAACTGATTTCTTTTTGCCACTGGAACTCGACTCAATAAAGTAACCTTCTATAGATTCTGTGTTTTCTTGCCAACCTCATGAAATTGAGTGTTCTTTACCATTGGGACTTCATATGTTGTTATTTTACTTAGTTTTTGCATTCTATTGTAGATTCATTTTTGGGGTGAAAGCCAACGTGATAGTATATTACCGAACTTGGAAAATTGCAACAGAAATGAAGAATGTTGGCAAGGTGGACCTAAGGTTTTGTACAGTTGCCAAGCTTCTTTGTTTTGTTATATATTTGAATTTTGCTAAGACTTAATTCCCTTCAATTTGTTTGTTCTTTTAACTTTTTGTAATGTCTACAGCACTTCTAATGCTGTGAACTTTTTTTTTTTTTTTCACTTTTCATAGTTTTATGTAGGCTTCTGTTTCCAAAATATGCGTCCTTGATTTTCATATTTCTAATTTGAATATATGCCACTATTAGCACTGCTGCGCATGCTGCACGATGCTACCCTGTTACTCTGAGCACAAATGGTTTACAGTAACCTTCCCAAGTTTTCTGCTCTATTAGCTGATTTTAAGGTGATTGATGGCCAGGAAGACCAATTTGTTAGATGCTTAATTTTTCAAAGTGCCCACGAAATATGAGGCTAGTGTATACACAATTTGTATATTGTAATTGTATATCTGTTTGGAAATGAGCTGCTCTTATGCTGGCTGCGGTGTTTATCAGTGTTGGCCTTGGTGATTGGTACTGATGTTATATGAGAAAATGCTCGTCTGCAGAACTTCTATAGACCATGCTGCTGCATTTACGCATTACGGATTATATGGCAAGCATTCAGACAGTCAGCAAGGCTGTGCTGTAATGTTTATTACATGATTAGAACCTATACCTATTTAAGGAAATTTTTACACCCCAAGCAATCATGTTTTGTACCATTTATTGAGCTTCTAAGATTTGTAACAATTTTGAGAGCTGGTCTCTGCTGGATTTTCTGTTAATTGAAGACTTGGTGAATTTTTTGTTAGTTGAAGGCTAAATTATTTTTGTCCTAATTTTCTAATATTCTTTTGTTAGAGTTTATAATTGCGTAGCTGTTTACTTTTATCTATATCCTATATGACCATATTGGATTTTTTCAGCAATTCTTGATCACCAGGGTGTATTAATTCACCAAGCAGATGCGTGATACTTATACGAAACTTGTTTTAATATAGTGGCTTCATTGAAGCTCCCTAATGTTGGTGTCAACCACCGAAGCTAGGAACAGCAACCTGCAAATAACCACCTTCAGACACGAGAGAAGCAAAGCTATTTCACCGATTCAGATAATAACTATTGAGATGCAGAAATAATGTACGTATGCGTTTCTTATAAAGACAAGGAGAGAGATAGAGAGCTGGTAAAAAAAACAATCAACTACCAAAACTAAATTGACTAATAACTAGCGCTTGCACTAAAAATTGGTGCAATGGGTAACTACTATGTTGAAGAGCATCGATATATGAGTATAAATGAATGCAAATATATTTGGGGATGTTTTGTATACAAAATGTTAGTACAATATCAAAAGTGATTAAATAAGTTTTGTTCACAAGTTATAAAATTATATTTAAAAGTCATCATAAATTCCATAATACAAACTATGTTCCATATTTCAACTTTCTATTGTTGAAATAAAGCTATAAATATTCACCCATCAAATATAAAAAATTGTCAAAAAGTTGAACAACTCTAATTATCTTTTATTATCATTATATTCATTTAATTCCAATAAATATTAAAGTCTAAATAAAAGGAAGGTTATATAAGGGCATGTCCCCATGTGGCTGTTTAGCTTATTTTGGCTAGTTGGTGCTGCTCATTTTTAGCAGCCATCATAAATAGCATGTTTAAATAGAATATTAATAATAAATTTTGTAGATAATATTTAGAGAAAAAATAGGAAGCAAATAAAAAAGAGGGAAATCAATTTGTGGAGCCATGTGTGATTTTTCCCTATTTTTTTCTCAATAAGCAGCAATTGCTTATTTCAGCACCTCCTTTTTTTCCAAGCTTATTTTTCATTTTTAAGTAGTGGCTGCTCCACCATAGTAGGAGAAGATTTCAATTTATCCTTTCCAGCTAATTAAAAATTCGCATGGGAACACTCTCACTGCTTAAAATTAAGCATAAATTGCACTTAAGCAGCCGCATGGGGACATGGGGTAAGTTGTGATAACAAGACATAGGATGAGAGGTGCAACATAGCTTTTGGACATTAACACAAAGCTCCACACCTTTACACGAGCAATACAACTTCAAACCCTATAAACAATATAATAAATTTAAAGAAAAAAAGAGCACCCCAAAATCACTAACAAATAGAATAGAAAAACTTGGGCCATGACTACAACAATCTTGTAGAAAATCTTCAAATAAGATCTTACAAAAGATGTTAATGTAGTACAATGTCAATCAAAACTTTAAAGAATGCAAAGAAGAAAACCTAATGGACTTCAATGTGTTCATTTTCATTGACCATTTAAATTCCACCAATGTTGGGATAAGATTTTCTTATTAATGTTTTCAAATTACTCAATTTTAAAGTTATGTTTTCAAATCATATTTATTTTTTTGTATTGATAATAAGGTGATCACCACAAAATTACAGTATCAAGTTCACCAAATCACAGTATTAGGTTCACAAAACAGAGGCACCGCCTCAAACCGAGAGTATCAAAAGTTTAAAGTTTGACAACATCATTAACAAGATACAAAAATTTAGTAAAGAAGATCATCAAAGACATCCACCCATGCGGTCCATCCCATGGTGCCCTCCATCCAAACAATATTCTTCTTCTTCTGAATCTGGTGGAGCAGGAAGATAATGTTATCTGAAGCGCCCTTGATGTTCCTTTTAAGTTCCAAGTTGAGTTGCTTTATAGTTCTTTCAAATATGTGCAAGTTGTCCGTATGACTCCTCCAGGCCTGTCCATCCTTAAGCTCGAAGGCAAAGAACGTGGCGTACCCATTTTTTAGAAGTCTTTTGAATTTTTCCTTTTCCACCCTCATGGTAATTAGCACCTGTAATTTTTTTTTTTAAAAAGGTGAGACTTTTGAAAGACTCAGTAAGAATTCTGGGATTGCTTTGAAACCTTTCCTCATTCCTGCATTTCCAGATCTGCCATAGTATATTAGAAGAAAGAATATCCCCAAAAAAATTAGTATCTTTTTTAACCCCATCAATATGTCGAGTAATGATTTCAAAAACATTAATGTCTTTAGGAAGAGTAATACCAAACATGGCTAGATTTCTTTGGCAAAACTGCAATCAAAGAAAATATGTCTACCAGATTCAAAAACTCTACAGATGTTACAATATTGGGTCGTAGAGAAATCCTTTCTGATAGGGAGTCTGTCAAGAGTCAAAAGCCATCTAAAACATTTGATCTTAGGATCTGTGGGGCTTTTCCATAACCTCCCAAAGTTTTTCTTCCAGGAGGGGATATCAAGATTAGAATACTAGAGATTATTGACATGGTCAATGATGGAGTTATATTACCCAATCACACCGTAAATGTTTTTGGCTTTGCTTTTGGTCATAATGGTTCCATCAGGCCATTTAGCTTTCAATATTCTATCAGAATCATTATGACAATAGGTGGGAAAATCTCTACAGGCTTTATTGATCAGATTATAAGTTCTTTTTTGAGATAAAGGGATATGAAATTTGAGCCTTAACTCATCCCAACTAATAAGACTGTCATGTTAAAAAAGATCCATAAATTGAGTGATGCCCAACTTATGCCAATACTTGGCAGAACATCCTTGGGAGAGGGCAAGGGGCTTACCATAAAAATGCAAGTTCCACCAAATGGACCTTTCACCAAAGAGTTGATTATCATCATGGAAATACTTGTTAGTGGCATAAATTCTGACTTTGCTGTAGGCCTTCCAAATAGATTTGAAAACAGTCGAGCCTTGAACCACAACCGGAAAACTCCCAAAGATCAAGCCACTAAAAGGTAAAATTTTCCAAGACTTAGCATTCTTGGGGAAGCCTCTTTCAATATTGTTCCTAACAAGAACTTTCCAAGGATCATCCCTAGCTAAAGAGTGGAAGATCCATTTGGCAGCCAGGACAATCCCCATAGTTTTAAGGTCCTTCAAACCCAGGCCCCCAAGGAGTTTGTCTGTATGGCACCATTCCCATTTAACAACATGGAGCCTTTTGTTCCCTTTGCCATTTGACCAAAGGTAGTTCCTTATAGCCTTTTGGATTTCTAAGATTTGGTAACTGCTGAACATCCAGGCAGATGAATAATAAATGTTGTAAGATGAAAGAAGTTTTTGGCAGACTTGCACTCTACCAGCTAGGGATAGAGATCTGTTGTGCCATTTATTCAAATTTTTAGCAATTTTCTCCTTAACCCAAAGCCACATATCCTTGAGAGAAGGTTCAACAGAGAAAGGTATACCCAGATATCTGACAATGTTGTGAGGCCCACCCCACTGATAGTCATATTTATTAAACCAGGCTGGTGGATGCTCATCCCAACCAAGACATATTGATATGGTATGAGAGAGACGAGCCCCATAAATAGTACAAAAGATCTTGAGTTTCTCTTGCAGAGCTTCACAATTATATTCAGAAGATTCATAAAAAAAGGCAATATCATCCGCAAACTGACAGTTAATAAGGTCAGAGCCATCAAGAAGGGAAATACCCTTAACCGTAGGGGAAAGGGTGTTGTCTCTAAGAATGTAGAATAGGGCATTTGCAACAATAGAAAAGAGAGAAGGAGCCAAAGGACAACCTTGCCTGATGGATCGGCCAAGGGGAAAGGCTTCCGATACGGATCCATTGATATCAACTTGGGCATAAGCATCATTAAGCAGCACTTTGACCGCATCACAGAAGAAAGTAGGAAATCCAAAGGCTTCCAGCATCATGGAGATAAAACTCCACTCCACTATGTCGTAAGCCTTTTCGAAGTCAAGAAGAAACATAGCCAAGTTCTGTTGAGAGTTTTTAGCCCAATTTAAGGCCTCCCAGCTGGTAATTCAATTTTCAAGAATATATATGCCTTTACTGAATCCAGTTTGGGTTGAACACACAAATTTGGGTAAAATATTCTCAATCCTTATAGCCAAGATTTTGGCAAAAATCTTATAGGAAACATTTAACAGAGTAATAGGCCAATTTTTAAGCAGGGCCTTATCCCTATCCTTAGGAAGCAGTTTAATGATGCCACTATTGATGGAGCTGCCCAAGGTACCCGAAGCTAAGTCCTCCATGTAGATATCATGGAGATCTTTGCAAATCCATTTGTTGTTAGCCTTGTAGAACTCAATAGGCAGCCCATTTGGCCCTACAGTCTTGTCATCTTTAAGAGTATTAATGGCTTTTTCAATTTCCTCCATAGTGATCTCCTTACTGAGCAAGGAAACATCCATGTTAGAAATCCTATTAGGGATCAATGATCTACAATGGTCCCTGAGGGTGTTGGCTTCCTTGGTATCATCATATGTGAAGAGGTTTTTGTAATACTCAGAAAAAGCCTGTTTTATGCTGTCAATATCAGTAATCTCTTGATTATCAACAATAATTATGTCTATAGTCTCATTAGAGTGTTTTTGCTTAATAAGGTTAAAGAAGAACTTAGACCCCTATCACTAGCTTGGAGCCAGTGCGCCTGAGATCTAATTTTGGCTCCTCTGATCTTAATCTACTGATGTTGCCTAAGGGCATCTTTAGCACTAACCACATAAGGGATAAGCGAGTCATTCGAGGGATTGGCTTGGATATTATTTTCAGCCTCTAATAGGTTAGCATTAATTATTTTCTCAGTGAACCTAAAGTCTTTAGCCCTCTTTTGACCTAAGGTTTTCAATAAGTTCTGCCAAGCAAGAATGTTCATATTCCAACGGTTGACGTGAGAGATGGAAGGATAGTGGTTCTTGTTAATGAGTCTAATGAGGTTGATAGCCACAAGAATGTCATCATCATTAAGAAGACTAGTGTTAAGGATGAATTTAGGATTGGAAGCTTTAATAAGGGCAGGGGAACTATTAAATCTAACACAAACAAAGATCAGATGATGATCAGAGAGGGAAGTGGGGGTGACCAGGACAAAGTTACCAAGTTTATCAGGCAAAACCAAGAAGAAATTTTTGTTAGCATAAAAATGGTCCAGTCTCAAATAGATTCTCGACGGACCATGTTGGAAATTGCACCAAGTATGCCATAATCTGAGATTGGTATCCTTGTTCCTAGACAGGGGGTTGAAAAGAAGCTTATCCCTTTTCAATCTATCCCACTGAGTTTTTTCAGTGTCTTTCCAGTTAAAGGGAAGGCCACCAATTTTATCCTCCTGGTTTTCTACCATATTAAAGTCCCCTCCCACAAACCAAGGTATATTAGGGAGAGAAGCCAACCAGGCCCAGAGCTGCGATCTCTCTTTGTAGTCATTAGAGGCATAAACTGAACAAATGCCAAACACCATGTTATTGAAGTTAAAAGTAATCCACAAGGCTCTATTACATGGGGAAATGCCAGTACCAGTAATAGACATTTCCCATTTAGGATTAATCAAAATAGCCACACCACCTCTGCCTCGTGGGTGCTTAGTAACCAGTTTAATTGCATATTTCCATAAAAAATTAAGATTGGATTCATGAGTGAATCCAATTGTTTTGATTTCTTGCAGCATCAGGAAGTCAATGTAATTAACGGTTTCAAGAAAATGCTTGATAAAGAATTTTCTATCCGGGGATTCAAGACCCCTAATGTTCCATGAAATGAAATTCATGAGGAAACATCTGGGGGGGAGAACCACTAATGTCCATGACCTCATCATTAGGTAGCATTGAGACAGAGGAGTTACCTCCTTGCTTTTTAGCAGATGGATTTTTTTTTTTGGACCCCAATGGTCTTCCTCTTCGTTTAGAAGAGGGGAAATCATTCTTGAGTTCAAGATCATAATCAGAAAAAATAGGAGATGCTAGGTCAAGATCCATGAATGGGTTAGAGGTGCACAGAGAATTAAGATTGTGCGAGGTATCTGCAGGAATGACTTCAACAACAAAATCATCAATGATTTCTTTTAAAGTCTTCGGGTGAGGGTTTAGGTGAACAGAGTCAACAATAGGCGGATCCAAAATGGTCGGACTCAAGGTAGGCGAGCCATTTTGGGGTGTAAGAGTGCATGACACATCAGGAATAAGACTGGAAGGAGCCTGCAAAGGTATCGAAGAATGGAAATTTACAGTGGAAGGGTTACCCTATTTTTTGGCCCTCTTTTTCCTTTTCTTCGAGACGGTTTGAAACCCATCGGTAAGCTCATTATCAATGGCGGGTGTTGACTGAGGGGTAAGAGAAGGAGGTTGTGAAGGAGAGATAGCAGCAGGGAAAGAGGTAATAACAGGTGAAGCATTGGGAGGTTCGGTCAAAGGCGAAGGTTTGCTCAGAGATGTTTCAAAACTAGGTTTAGTTTTGCTTTCAGAAGCAATAGGATGTTTCGGTTTACTCAGAGGAGGATTTCATTTGAGAATAGGGCAATCTTTTTGTAGATGTCCCTCTTTTCTGCAAAGAAAATAGGCGTTAAGGCCTCCTAACACTTCAATGGGGCAAGAATAAATATCACTCGCAATGTTAATCTTGATATCGTTTGGGATTTCTCTTCCAGGGTTAAGGGAAATTAATATCCGGGAATCCATATGCAGAACAAGCATGACAGTGTCGTCCATCCTAATGAATTTGCCAATAGGTTCCAGAAGTTGGGGCAAAAAATGCCACAGAAACGGTGGAATTTGTTTAACCAAAATCCATCGTGGGGCTGAAAGGGCCAATACCTCCTCATGAATGGCCTCAGGGGTCCATGCTAGGGCATGAAATGAGGTATTTCCTACGGTCCAGTATTTTTGTTTAAGAATTTCAGCCTGTGAATCATGATTATTAAAAAAAATAACAAACAAACCCTTCTGTATTTGCCTATAGAATGAAATATGATAACCAAGTTTAAGATTCCAATAGTTGTGGAACCAATCATCTTAGAACTTCCTGGGAGGACATTTTTCAATTTCAACCGCCACAAAGAAAATAGCAGAATTCTTTAGCCTACTCTTTTCTTTCATAATTTTTATAAGCATTTCTGGATTCGGAGAAATAGAGAAAGATGGGAAAACAATCCCAGAATCCTTACCAGGTTCCTCGGCTTCATTTGAGGTAGCAGTATTAAACCTAGCACTGGCGTCGATGGCGAAGGAGGACTGGGCAATGGCTTCAGAAAATGATTTGGGTTTATCAGGAGGGGAGGCATGGTTGTTATGTGCGGAAGCCTCATTAAGATTGTCAGACTCCATAGAAGTCCCGATTAATGGCGAAGAGATGTTAGTGGGTATGACCTTTGCCGAGCGGCAGAGGGAAGAGGGAGGAGAAGACACATTCATAACATTCTTAAAGGAAAGAACACACCTGGCCTTCGATGATGTCGGGAGATGAGCAACGCAGATCCCAAGGTCGCCATCAAAGCACGTCGTTGGATCGAGCATCAACGTTTTTCGCATGGCAGACAAAATATCTATATTATTATTATTATTATATATAATTCTCTATCATATTTATTTTAACATTTACTTATGTAATATATATTTTTTATTTCTTGACATATAATTGACTACATTCAATATAATTTATTAAATATTAATAATTGTTTTTACCTTATTCCTTTTGCACAAATAACAAGATAAAAATGAGTTTAAAATGACAATAAATGTTTGAAAAATCAAAGAACAATTAGAACAAAGATCTAGAAGATCTTGCTATCTTTGTAGGATGTGGATAACACAATAGATAGGTGATGTACGTGAAGATGAGAAGTGGTACGTGATTGAAAAAAACTTCATATTATTAGCTGGAAAAAAATTCTTAAAATATTTGAGGATAAATAATATCAGAAAACTAAATATAGATTACCTTAAAGAGTTAATCACCGTATTTTTCCTACATTCCTTCAACTTCATTAATAAAAAATTGACAATAAACAATAATTCATTATTACTAAAATGATGATCAACCATAAGTTGTATAAGTAAATCAATCAATTTTAATCCACACGTTGTATAGAATCCAAAGTAATAAGTCTAAAGTTGGGCACAGAAAGTAAGCCTTTCTATAAGGAAAAAGTAAATACCTAGAAAGTTTTTGAATTCATTTTATTAATTGCTTTGTGATTTTTATTTTTGTTTCAGTTTGTAGAGTTCACAACCAAACTCATGGGTATCCACAAAGCAGGCATGAATGAGATAAGATACTAAAAATCAAAATCATTTAAATGAATAAGTGGATGAAGATTGATTATAAGAACTCTAAGATTCTCATCCTTCTAAATAAGGTTTTCATGCTATGGTCATTATTTGTTCCTTCTAAAAAAATTATCTCTTAACCATGAAGTAGAGCGATTAAGAGAATCTTTGTCACACATCCTTTAAAATCTCAATATAATGTAATTATTTTTGAATTAGATAAGTGGCTAACAGTCTTAAACTAAAAAATATCCAAGAACTCCATTATAAAGATTAACTACATTCAAATATTTTTAGAACTCATTAACAATTTATTCATTCATAAATGACAGATATTGATTCCTATTCAATTTTGGTTATCTTTATCTTGAAATTATTTCTAAAAATTAATTCAACCCTTTAATCAACTCTTTTATTGTAAAAAACACTGCCTAAGCCTATAGTTATAATCTACACTAATTCATGTCCTTACATCCTTTTGTAGGGCCCTTTGCCATGATTTTATCACCAAGAATTAATGATTTGAAAACATATTTTTAAAATTGAGTAATATCCTTACATCTTATTAATGTTTTCAAATTACTCAATTTTAAAGTTATGAATAATGCTCTGCAGAAATGGTGAGTGCTTGAAGACAAAACATAGTCCAATGCCTACAAATAACATTTATCTCCTTGGAAATAAGATAAACCAAGTATAAATGCAGGAATGCTTCCCATTTGGGATAGGAGTTGATAAGAAGTGAAATCCAAATGTAGAATGACGATGCTTCTAAATTTTTCTCATATGTCACCATGTCCTTGGATGATGAAGATGTCATATACCAATCAGGTACATGACCAATCATAATAGAAGGTGACAAACAAAGAACCAATGGAAACGGATTTTGAACAAGCTTCAAAGACAAAGATGAAGTGATATCTAGTGGGCCACAACTATCATCAAATAGTTTAGATAAACCCTCAAATGTGTCCTCAAAATCTGAAATGTGAGACTCTAAAAACAATGAACTAGTGGCTGACAAATAAGAATCCCAATCAAGAAGACAAATAGATACCTCTTGTTGCAATAAATTATCAAAATCTCCAACAAAAGGAAAATTTGTGATCTCAACTAAAGAAGTAGGACTTGCAGAAGGAGTCACTAGATCATCATAAATCTCAAGCATTGCATCATATTTAGAATCCTCTAAAGTACTACCATCAAGGGGAATGTAGTCAACATCATCAAGCAAAAGAAGACAATATGAAGCGAGATCATCTAGGAATGGAGGAACATGTGGATCTCCAAAAATCTTCCAAATAATGGTCCAAATTTTTTGTGGGCACTGAATACCTTGAAACTTGGGGTAGATATCATGGAGGAAAATTTGACTGATGCTACAACTAATCAACCCTATGATATGATCATTTCGATTACCCCAAATTGATTGCTTCCATCGTGTCTTTGGCTCAAGAAAGAGTTCATAAATTTGAGGCAAGAGATTAGGCCATCTACAATGTGTGATAATTTATTTTTCTTATATCTCATAATTATCCACAGCCAAAGTGATAACAAAAAAATGTGCTGCATAATCTACGATTACATCAATGATACACTTCACATTATATAAATATCAACAAAATGATATTGTGCAAACCAAGATGTGACTTCAACTGACAAAAAACATCAAACAATAAAATATTTGAAGAATATTTGAACCATCATGAAGTTGATAAAAACACTTTTCCATCAATATCTAGTTTGCTAAAAATGACACCCCTTTGCAGAAGTTATGCAAAAAAGAAAAAAGGCCTATATATAGGCACTTTGGAGGCACCAAGGAGCTCAACTAATAGTAGTTTATTGCTCCATATGACCATACAAAATTCTTGGTTGAAGGGAACTTAACTAATAGTAGTTGATTATTCAATCTCCTCTAAGATACCATCATCAAGGTGACTATTGTGAATATCATCAAGCAAAAGAAGGCAATATGAAGCAGGATCACCTAGGAATGGACGAACATGTGGATCTCCAAAAATATTCCAAATAATGGTCCAAATTGTTTGTTGGCACTAAATACCTCAAAACTTGGGATAAATGTCATGGAGGAAACTTTGGCTGATGCTATAACCAATCAACCCTATGATATGATCATTTTGATTACTCCAAACTAATTGCTTCCATTGTGTCTTTGACTCAAGAATGAGTCCATAAATTTGAGGCAAAAGATTAAGCCATCTACAATGTGTGATGATTATTTTTGCCTTTGTCTCGCAATTATCCTTAGTCAAAGTGATAATAGAAAGATGTGTCACATAACCCAAAATTACATCTATGATACACTTCTCATATCATATAGAGATCAACAAAATGATATTGTGCAAACCAAGATGTAGCTTCAATTGACAAAAACCTACATCAAACAATAAAATATTTGAAGAATACTTGAACCATGATGAAGTTGACAAAAATTTCTTCCATCGATATCTAGTTTGCTAAAAATGGCCTCACTTTGCAAATGTTATGCAAAGAGGAAGAAAGGCCTATAAATAGGCACCTTGGAGGCACCCAAGAGCTTAGCTAATAGTAGTTGATTGCTTCATATGACCACATTAAATTCTGGGTAGAAGGGAGCTTAACTAATAGTATTTGATTACTCAATCTCTTCTAAGGTAGCATCATCAAGGGGAATATTGTCATCAAGAAAAAGGAGGCAATTTGAAGTAGGATCATCTGGGAATGGAGGAACATGTGAATCTCCAAAAATCTTCCAAATAATGGTCAAAATTAATCTTGGGAACTGAATACCTTAAAACATGGGGTAGATATTGGTGGTATCCTAAATTTTGATAATTTAGAAGTCCCAATCCATCATCAAGAAGATTTTTTCTCTATAAAAAAAAGATCAAAGGAAGGAAGGTTTATGACACAAATAAATAGAACTAACTAATCGAAGCCTTCAAAAAATGTTGGAATTTAGACCTGCTACAAAGATGATTTCGACAGAGGATAAAGATGGTCAAATTTTAAAAATCTAAAAATGACCCAGTTCGAGAAATCAAATTTCCTATCTCCAGCAGAAATATTAGCTTTTCATGAGGAGTTTTGGATTTTTGACCAAAGCCAAATCCGAAAGTTAGGTAGTTATTTTTTAGTTAGTTATTTGTTTTTTCAAAATAATTTATAATAAGGGTTGTGTCTTTTCACCTTAAAGAGGTGTGAAATCCACTCAAACACATATATATACATAATGTAGAATGTGAAGACAAGACAATACTATAATACAAATTTGATAGATGGATTAGATGGATCAATAACTGCAAATGTGAACTCTATTGTACTATTTTCATAATCAATAAAGATAAGTCCTTTTTTTCATGTATGTAATAGTTTCATTATCATTTTACAATTAGTCCCTCGGATAAACCAATAGAACTTCTTCAAAGTGATAGTTTGATGTGCATGCTTCCTGATTTGATTCATAGTCTATATTTTCAATTGGTTTTCTCATTGAGCATGGTTAAATTATGTTGATTGAGGCCTTAGTCAATTGGTCTGTCATTTGAGAAGTATTACCCTTTTGATATATCTCTGAATTTGTTTTATGTCGCATGTACATTCCATAACACCTTTGAAGTGATAAGTTTTCCTGTAAAACTATCTCTGAGGTTGAACATAGGATTGGAATGATATTGACTCTATTTCCCATAGTTGATTAAGGCACTAGTCTTTCTTGTTTATTGGATTATAGTCATAGTTTCATTATTTAAAGTTTTCAGATACTATATCCATCTTCTCTATTCAGTCCATATCTTAAATCCATAAAACATTCTTTAAATTCTTGCAACATTACATTTGAACATTTTAATAATACATTTCTCTTACTTTAAAGGATCTCATAGTACTTTTCCATACTCTGGGATAGAGAATTTTGAATCATAAGTTATTTGCTATAAAAAGCCCTTAAAGACTTGGAAGATAAGTTTATGGTATAGGCCTACCAGCCTTGGTTCTGCGGAGCTGGAATTGCAAAAGTTCCAACCTTGCCTTGGTTGTGACTTGTTAGTTGGACAAATCACTTGGGTTTCCAACCATTTGATTGGAAAGTCCATAGGAAATCCAATCTGTTGATTTGAGCACCAACAGATTGGCGACTCTGCTGAGGAGTTGTTCAAAAGAATATTTTTGTTTTTTACCTAGAATCTCTGGTGATATATTTCAGAATCTACTGGGAGAAAAGAACTCAGAAGACAGTAAGTATTTTCCTTCTGATAAGAAGGTGGTGACTCTATTGAACAAAGCATTTCAGTTAGTGACTCTACTGAGGGAGAAGACTCAGAAGGAGATGGTAGATTATTTTTTCAAATGTATCCATCATT
>MU224439.1:295618-314611 GCA_018584345.1 Thuja plicata
CCAGACAAGTATATGAATCACTACCCACACAATGTATCTCATCATGGAGACAGTTTGAGCAGTGGTTTCTTGATATGTTTCATGATGCCAGTGGTGAAGAAGAAAACATGTGTTATGAACAAGACATATGCTATGAACAGGAAAGAGAGCCAAATTATATTTTGGAGGAAGAATCTTACATGTCCCCTTTGGATACATTCTTTAGTTTGGAAAGATATAAAGGTGAACCTAAACTACATTTATTCATGAGAATGATAAAGATCTATTGGGAAATACCTTTGGATATCAGGCCTCTGGGAAGGGAATTAATGGATAAACTTTGTAAGTTAGGAATCTACCATGATTCTCAACTACTAGCTTTTCTAGAGAAAATATGTGAAGTATTGAGGGAAGAAAAGAATGATGACATAGAGGAAGAAAATTCGGGTCAGATTGAAGTTGAATCTGTATGTAGTGATATTTGCATGGAAACAGGTATCAATGACCATGATGATGAGGAAGAAGATCTTCTCAGTATAGAAGAAATATCATATTTACTAGACATGGAATATCAAAAACATGTTGAGAAGAGTGGTCAAATTTTTGTCTCAATGCACCATGATAAGCAAGTTGATGGATCAGTATATACTCAATGGGTACTAGATGAAGAAGATGATAAATTTCAAGAATCAAATAATGGAGATCAAATAGAACAACATACAACATATGAACAAGAAGAAGTTTCAGATGAAATATCTCATGGAGATATGTTTGAGTTCTCTATATCCTTAAATCCATTATTTGAAGAATATTTTATATACAATCAAGTCCATCAACATTATGATAAATATAGTAAGCCTAGTGATCATTTTGAAGATGATGAAACTCAAAATATGTATGGGGAAGTGTATTCAGAAAGTGAGACATGCATTATTTCACTCTATGAGAAGAAGTTGTATCAAACATGTGAAGATGAGATGGAATCAAACAGACATAATGAGGAGAATGTGTTGAAGATTAGTTCTGAAATTTATCTGAGTATCCTATCTGATCAAATTCTTGATAAGAAGGAAGTTCCTAAATGTGATTTATCTCCAAATCCTTTTTTTGAAAAGAAAAAACATCTTGAGTATAGGGAAGATTATGTACGTAAAGGCATCCAAGCAGAAGAGCTTAATCTAGTTACTTGTAGGGTTGATTAAATACATGAGGATCTTCTATTTAGGAAGGACTACAATGCACCTATTGAATTTTCTAAAGGTAAACAAAAGTCAAAGTGTGTTAATAAAGAAATGAATGTTTTCCATGAGAGTGGGGGCATCATATTTGGGAGATCCAAAGTATTACATGATCAAAATTATGTGTTCGATAGAGGAAAGAAGCAATGTCATTTTTGGGGGGGCCTAGGGCCACCCAATTGAATGTTCCTATGAAATTTCTTCATGAGCCTATTGGTATAAAGATAAATATTAAAGATGAGAACCAAATTACTTTGCATCAGATTGAGTGTGGATACTTGGTCTGCTTCTCTAGAGATAGCTGGAATCTCACTTGCTCACAGGGAGCATACTTCCCCAGAAAGAGCCACTGGTGGTACCCTAAATTTTGATAATTTAGAAGTCCCAATCCATCATCAAGAAAAATGTTTCTCCATAAAAAAAAGATCAAAGGAAGGAAGGTTTATGACACAAATAAATAGAACTAACTAATCAAATCCTTCAAAAAATGTTGGAATTTAGACCTGCTACAAAGATGATTTCGACAGAGGATAAAGATGGTCAAATTTTAAAAATCTAAAAATGACCCAGTTCGGGAAATCAAATTTCCTATCTCCAAAAAAAATATTAGCTTTTCACAAGGAGTTTTAGATTTTTGACCAAAGCCAAATCCGAAAGTTAGGTAGTTATTTGTTTTTTCAAAATAATTTATAATAAGGGTTGTGTCTTTTCACCTTAAAGAGGTGTGAAATCCACTCAAACACATATATATATACATAATGTAGAATGTGAAGACAAGACAATACTATAATACAATTTTGATAGACGGATTAGATGGATCAATAATTGCAAATGTGAACTCTATTGTACTATTTTCATAATCAATAAAGATAAGTCCTTTCTTTTCATAATCAATAAAGATAAGTCCTTTTTTTTCATGTATGTAATAGTTTCATTATCATTTACAATTAGTCCCTCGGATAAACCAATAGAACTTCTTCAAAGTGATAGTTTGATGTGCATGCTTCCTGATTTGATTCATAGTCTATATTTTCAATTGGTTTTCTCATTTTGCATGGTTAAATTATGTTGATTGAGGCCTTAGTCAATTGGTCTGTCATCTGAGAAGTATTACCCTTTTGATATATCTCTGAATTTGTTTTATGTGTCATGTACATTCCATAACACCTTTGAAGTGATAAATTTTCCTATAAAACTATCTTTGAGGTTGAACATAGGATTGGAATGATATTGACTCTATTGTGCATAGATGATTAAGGCACTAGTCTTTCTTGTTTATTGGATTATAGTCATAGTTTCATTATTTAAAGTTTTCAGATACTATATCCATCTTATCTATTTAGTTCATATCTTAAATCCATCAAACATTCTTTAAATTCTTGCAACATTACATTTGAACATTTTAATAATACATTTCTCTTAGTTTAAAGGATCTCATAGTACTTTTCCATACTCTTGGATAGAGAAGTTTGAATCATAAGTTATCTGCTATAAAAATCCCTTAAAGACTTGCAAGATAAGTTTATGGTATAGGCCTACCAGCCTTGGTTCAGCAAAGCGAGAATTGCAGAAGTTCCAATCTTGCCTTGGTTGTGACTTGTTAGTTGGACAAATCACTTGGGTTTCCAAGCATTGGATTGGAAAGTCCATAGGAAATCCAATCTGTTGATTTGAGCACCAACAGATATCATGGAGGAAACTTTTACAAATGTTAAAACTAATCAACCCTGTGATATAATCAATTCAATTATCCCAAGCTAATTGCTTCCATTATGTCTTTGGCTCAAGAATGAGTCCATAAATTTGAGGCAACAAATTGAGCCATCTACAATGTGTGACGATTACTTTTGTCTATGTCTCTTAATTATCCTTAGTCAAAGTGATAATAGAAATATTTGTTGCATAACCCATGATTACATCAATGATACAATTCTCACATCATATAGAGATAAAAAAAAATGATATTGTGCAAACCAAGATGTGACTTCAATTGACAAAAAAAATCAATCTATAAAATATTTGAAGAATACTTGAACCATTGTGAAGTTGACAAAAATACTTTTCTGTTGATATCTAGTTTGCTAAAAGGCCCCCCTTTGCAAACTTTATGCAAAAAAGGAGAAAAGGCCCTATAAATAGGCACCTTGGAGGTACCAAAGAGAAAACCTAATTGTAGTTGATTGCTTCATATGATCATTGAATGCTAGGTAAAATGAAGCTTAACTAATAGTAGTTGATTATTCAAACTCCTCTAAGGTACCATCATCAAGAAAAATAAGACAATATAAAGCAGGACTATTGGGAATGGAGGAACATGTGGATCTCCAAAAATCTTCCAAATAATTGTCCAAATTGTTTGTGGGCATTGAATGCTTCAAAAACTGGGGTAGATATCATGGAGGAAGCTTTGAATGATTCTATAACCAATCAACCCTATGATATGATCATTTTGATTTCCCCAAACTGATTGCTTCCATTGCGTATTTGTCTTAGGAACAAGTCCATAAATTTGAGGCAAGAGATTAAGCCATTTACAATGTGTGATGATTCCTTTTGCCCATGTCTCATAATTATCCTTAGTCAAAGTGATAGAAAAAATATGTGTTGCATAACTCATGATTAAATCAAAGATATACTTCTCACATCATATAGAGATCAACAAAATGATATTGTGCAAATCAAGATGTAACTTCAACTAACAAAATAGCACCAAAATTAATGGAAAAAAATTTAAGATGTCCTCCTCTTTTGATATGAATCTTCATTCCCATCAGAAGGGTGCTAAAGGTAAATCCTAGACTTGGATTTTTCTTTAGCTTGGGTTTGCATGAAGGTTGTTTCATGCATTGTTTCTTCAAGGTTGTGGGTACCTGTTGTAAAACCCTCACTATGGTCTAGATCTGTTTCATTTAGAGGGATTTTTTGAATATCTTTTGTGTCATCTTTGTATAGGGTTTCAGGGCCCCTTCAAAACCTGCAGTTACCTTATTCAAAAAAAAATAGCACCGAACAATAAAATATTTGAATAATACTTGAGTTATCATGATGTTGACAATTTTTTTCTGTCAATATCAAGTTTGTTGAAAATGGCTTGCATTTGCAAAATTTATGCAAAAAAGAAAAATGACCTAAAAATAGGCACCTTGAAGGTGTTATGGAGCTCAACTATGACATTCCAACAAAGGTTCAATCAATCAAGTAGGGAAAGGAACCTTGTCTGCCACCACATGTCTAACACCTCACCACCAAGCTACAAGCTACAACAAGTCTCAATCCCCTAGCAGTGCTATGGTATATAAAGAGGTAAACATATTTATTCATTTTCAATGTGGGATATATCCAAAAAAAAATTTCTATGATCTTTGGGCCCACCACTTGAAATGCCTCCACAGATTTGAAACCCTAAAATGGCATAATATTTCTTGTGACTTTAGTAATGCAGAAGGTTTGATTTAATAAATCAATAACCAATGAAAAAACATGAATGTATAAATGAGTTGAAACAAATGCATTGTGTAATGAGCATGAAATATTAGTAAATAGGGCCCGTTAATAAAACCCACACCCCTGGCCTACTAATTTTAAATTGCCAACTAATGGATGTGTTGTGACCTTTTTACACCATTTCGCCATTGCAAATGGGGACCCCCTTTTTTTGCTTGATAGTTTAGCGATGTGCTTAGGTAGGTCTTGAATTAGCATCATTTTGTAAGTCTCAAGTGATGATGTAGTAAAAAAATTGGGCAGCATAGAGGTTTGAGAGGTGAGAAGTGAAGCATTTAGGTAGTGAAAGAATGAAAGTGTAAGGGAATTCTCAATCTGCAAGTCAAAATCCCAACACTTGTCTAATTTTCGATCACATTGTAGGCATAATCCTTACAACATAACTTTCAACCTTCATCTTGAAGGAAACATTTTCAAGGTCATGTTCACAATCAATGTTTAGATGAGAAATCCGAGTAGCCATGGGTGTTCCGATTGAAAGGTTTCCCAAAACATTGTGAATCTCCAACCTCATTTGAAAACTTGTCCTTGTGCATTTTAAAAAGTCTTATCATTTTGATCTAAACCCCTTAAGTATTGATAGAAATTTCCAATGAAGGCCTGATTTCCATCCTATGATGGAGTTGTCCAAATGAATTGCCAAGGTCAGATTTTTATTTTGATTAAATTCTCTAAGTGTGAAGCAAGTTTTGATGGAATTCCTAAGCCATTGCCTAATTCTGACTTGTATTGTGAGGAAAATCCTAACATGTGGATTTCCCCCTAGATTTGTGAGAAAAACCAAATAATTTTAAGGATTGTGACTTAAGTTGTGAGCAAATTCCCAATTAGAGGTGAAAATTTGACCTCCTCTCTGAAGGAAATCATTAGCAAGTTTGAAAATGGACTAAGATGCAATGAAGTTCCTAAGACTTGGTGGATATTATACCTTATTTCTATTAGCTCCATTCTTCTTTGCACTTTTTCTTCTCCCAATTTCTCTCCTTCAGATTCTGAGTCTGAAGATGCTAACTCCTCGCTCACCCTTTGCGTGTGGAGGTCAATGACATACTTCCTCCTGACTTTCTCCATGGTGAGTGTGTTCCGCTTTCAGTTGTGGTTCACCTTTGCCGAGGTGAGCCACCCTCATCCCAAAACAGCCTCCTGCCCCTTTTTCTTTAGTGGGATTACTAGAAAGTCGAGTATGAAGGGATGTTTCCCAATCATCACGCGTTGAGCCATGAGGGTTTTGATGGGTTTGATGTTGTGCTGGTCCGCTCCCAACAAGTTGAATGTTGGAGTCCACAACATGGGTTTCCCCAAATTTTTCCATGTCTCCTCCAGAAGTACATTTACTTTGGATCCACCATCTACAATGGTGTCTATGAGAGTGGTGCCAAGGATACCCATCTCGACGACTGCCGAGTACCTCCTGTTGTTTACAACAAGTATCATCAGGCCATTTGCAGACCCTCTGGGGATGTCTATATGTGTGGTATTTGGCTGCAT
Source organism: Thuja plicata (assembly GCA_018584345.1). Lineage (NCBI taxonomy): Eukaryota > Viridiplantae > Streptophyta > Pinopsida > Cupressales > Cupressaceae > Thuja > Thuja plicata. The sequence continues at coordinate 301,828 of MU224439.1, forward strand.
GGCCAAGTTCCCCAATAGTGTCATTCCCAAGTGAGGCATGGTGTGAAGGAGGTCTTGGAGTTTCACAGGGACCTCTAAATGTAACAGTTGTCTCAGAATGTTTTCTTCTGCCTCCCTCCAATTTGAGGTGGTGGCCATCTCCCATGTTTCCTTTTGTGCCTTCATCGCCTTCCCTATTTCTTCCTTAGCCTCCTGTGCCCGTTGTTTTTCTATTCAAGGGTCTGGATATGTGGCTTGATTTGCTTTCCCTTGGGTGACTGTCAATACTGTACTCGTGCTTCCATCTATGTCTAGCCAATTAATGCCAAATTTTAGGTAGTTGGCATCCTCATGGTTTCCAGGACCACACTAGAAAAATAGCTTTTGCAGGGCGTCGCTCTTGTCACATTCCTTTGCAAAGTGGCCCCATTGATTGTAATCTTGACACTGGATCATCGACCGACCCTTGGAGTCATATTGTATTCGACTCCTTGTGTTGGTGTTGGTGTTGTTGTTACTACCCCTTCTGCCACTGTGTTGGTTGCCTCCGTACTTGCCTGATATAGATGGTTGCTCTTGGGTAAATAGCACTTATTGATTCCTCAATTTCATGTTGTATGGGCATTCCTTGGTGGAATGGCCCATGATCTAGCAAATATCACACAATGCATTTTTGGGACATGACCCCTTCATATGGCTGCTCTCCTTACAGTCCGTACACCACATGTCATCTTCCCACTTGCTGGTACCCCCTTTCATGGTCTTGAACTCCTTCATCATTATCTCCATGTCCTTTTGGAGTGCCATGATTTTTTTCTTCGACTCGCCATCACTACTACTGTCATCGTCTACAGTGTCATCTTCGTCGAAAGAAGACTTGCTTCTTTTCTTCTTGGAGGTCTTTTGTTCGCTCTCTAATTCCATCGCTTGGTTATAGGCATCTTTGTATGAGGTGGTGGCACTATCTTCATTTTCCTTCATAGGTTTGATTTCAAGCCCTCCACGAACCATCTTATCTTCCGGCCATCTGCTGGCTGGCTATCAATTTTTCTGACTAACTCCTTCAGTCGGCGGTTGTAGGCCTATACATTCTCCTTTTTTCCTTGTTTGGTTCCATATATTTCTAAGATGATTTCATTTTCATCTCACAGGAGCCTAAACTCCTTTTTGAATGCTTTCTTTAATAATTCCCAGGTGTTCACTCTGATTTTGTCTAAGTCGGAGTACCAGTCGATTGCTACCCCTCGGAGGGTTGTCAAAAACTGTCTCATCCATTCGTCTTGGTTAGTGACTTCATTCATGGACCAGATTGTTTTACACGTGCAGCAATGCCGAAGAGGATCTTCTTTTCCATCTCCATGGAATTTTGGCAACTTCTCCTTGTTGGTCGCCATGTTTACTTTTCTAGGCGCCGACTATGTTTGTAGCACCGATTGTGTTACAGGTTGGGATGGTACTATCGGCGTCGGCACCCCAGAATTTTTTGGTACCGTACCACTTGATGTCCCCAAACTACTAGAACTGTCCAGGCCTAGTGGGCTATTATGATACCCATGCCCCTTGGTCACTTCAATACTCATGGCGGTAGCGGTATCCTAAGCCTCCCTCCATGCGGCTTCCTCTTCTTCCTTCCTTTAGGCTTCTCATGCTTCCGTCCATGGGGCTAAGGTTAAGAACCCAAACAAGCTCCTTGTTTTCTCTAGGCGGTCCTCGTCACTTCTCCTGGCCTCCCGGTCAGATACCTCCAGACCCTTGCCTTCACTTACTCCCTTCGATAGTCCTTCGACGCATCTTTTGTATCTCTCCCTTCGCTCGACTTGCTGTTGTGCGAGTATGACTTTTTTATCGACTTGTTCCTCCTCGAGTTCCTTCTTTCTATTTTTATTCAATTGATTGGGCATGAATTCTTTGCTCACTTCTCCACAGGGAAATAATCAACACATCATTTTATTTTTTTTCCTTTCCAAGTACGTCTAGGTAGCGGTGCCAAATTTTTACCTGCTGGGGTAACCTAGTTTACTGGTGCATAGATGTTGTATGAAAATATAAATACATAAGATAGATCATAATCTTTATTAATAATTCATAACTTGAGTACATTTAAAATAGTCACTATATCCTATTATCTCTCTGAAGATAAAGTACATTGCTTATATAAACCCAAAGGGGTGTGACTGAATGTCACCACCAATTCCCAACTGCCATCTGGTAGTAACTAAGTACCGTCGACTACACATAATATTACTAACACAGCACAATGTAAACTCTACGGCTAACAATCTCTATGAAAATTCCAAACACTTTGTGGATTTCCAACCTGATCTCTATGCAAACTCCAAAGACTTGGTGGATTTCTGACCTATATGAGGCATTTTGTCCTAACAAATGCCTAATTTCCGACCACATTTGAAGAGAAATTCCTAAGACTTGTCAAAATTCTGACATGCCTTGTAAAATTGCCCAAACAAGCATCGAATTTAGAACCTACATGAGCCAAGTTGTCCTAACGAAGGTGAAATTTCTGATCTACCTTGAAGGAAAATTCCAAACAAGAGTGAGAAATCCGATCCCCTTCCAAGGAAAAATCTAAACAAGTTACTAAAATCTAATCTATTTTGGGTGATTTTCCTAACACCTATCAAATTTCCAACCTCTTATTGGGAAAAATTCCTACCAACATGTGAATTTATGACCCACATAGGTGACTTGTCCAAACAAACCTTTGATTTTTTATTTGCAGTCTCGATGAAATTCCAAACAAGGTTGAAATTCTGATTTGAATTCAATGCGAATTCTGAATACAAGGTGGATTTTTGACCTGACTTTGGAGGCTTAAGGAATCGTTTAATGTAAAATCCTAATGAGGGTCATAATTATGACCCCTAAGGATAAATTTCAAGACAATTAATAATAAAATTTCTCTAGTTAAGGTAAAATTTGAATGGCCAACCAGCTTGGGAGAGGGAGAGTTGTAGAACTAAATTGTTCAAAAGCTAATACCAGGTCAACCTAGCAAGCTACAATAAGTGTGTCCTTTAAGGAGAATCTAATAAAGATAGATCAAATACCTTCATTTCAATCACAATTCAATGCAAATTACAAGACAGATCGATCATAATTAGAGCAGCAGAGGTGAAAATCAAAACTCGGAGGTTGAGGCTAGGCCCTCAAGAACAACAAGACAATATTGCTTAAACTCAGAAATAGAGTGAGGTATTCCAATTTTTAGCAGGAGAAGTTGCAAATTATAGTAGATATCTATGTGAGTTCTTGTGAAAAACATATTTGAAATTCCCAACAAGTAAGAGTTTGAATTCCGTCATGGAAAGGTGAAGTTTTGATTATACCAAGTACAAGTTATGTCAAGGGTATGCAATTTCTGACTGTTTAGGCAAAATCAAGTGAAATCAGGCATATGAAACTCAAAAAATCAAAATTAAAATCAGAAATTGTGTTCAAGAGATGCATGTGTTCAAACTAGATGGTAAAGGTTCTAGGATGTGAAGTTTCAAATCATTCATAGGGAATCTAAAAGAGTTTCATGTTAGTCCCCCTTTTTTTGAGTTCTTAATGTTGGAATAAGATGAAGCATGCATTTAAGGATCTTTAAGTGTAAGTTAGAAGGATGCAAATGATTTCATTTTCCTAGGATCATAACTTATAAATTTTTAACAAAATTTGAATGTATCAAACAACAAATGTTATGCAGAAAATCTAGTAACGTTGACCTCCGAGAAGTAAAGATGAACCTCCCAGACAATTCACTCCATTGGGAGAGATTATTGAATCTATTTTGCAACAAAATATCCAATCTTACTTTATTTGATTACTAGATATCAAAGAAGAACCAGCTGTAAAACCCCCATGGTGTGATGACAATAAATACTGCGACTATCATTGGACAAAAGGTCACAAGACTACATCGTGCTATCAGTTGAAGCATTTGGTACAACATCTAATTGATCAAGGAATGATTGAAGTAGAACCTCCTACAGGTTCTTCTAATACTGATCACATTATTTTCAAGACTCCCTTTTTGGATCATGGGAAGGGGAAGGCCTCAATTTCAAATTCAAAGTCAAAACCTAATACGAATTATACCTGAACTTCTCATGATTATACTATAAATTGTTTCTGAGAGTCAGATGCACATGTTTCCACCATAACCATAAAAGACAAGAATCCTCAATGTGCAGTCACTACTTGCCACACCAAGATTACTATGCAAGGAGCTCCTCCTCGACCTAAGTATAGCCTTGTTGACCAACTTGAAAAAATAACAACACAAATCATTATCCTTGAGTTGTTACTTACATCCCCCCCAACATAGAGAGGTCCTTGACAAAGCTTTGAAAGAGTCTACCGTGCCTATTGAAATTAATGTTGAAACTATGATAGGGCACTTTTCCATATCACAAACATGTTACTTTCTCACCAAGTGATGTCCCTCCAGATAGACCTAATCACAATGATCCTTTACACCTTGAAGTCTTTGTCCATAATTGTAAAATTACACCTTGAAGTCTTTGTCCATAATTGTAAAATCAGTCAAGGCTTGATAGATGGTGGAGTGAGACTTAATATCTGCACTCTGAGAGTTATTATAGCTCTTGGATATACAAAAGATGATATTGATCCATCAAATAAGATCACAATAAAATCCTATGATGAAATTGAATGTCCTTCCAAAGGAGTCATCATACTACCTCTTAGAGTTGGTCCAACAATTGAAAACACATTGCTACAAGTCTTGGACCTAGATCTACCTTTCAATATGATTTTGGGACACCCTTGGATACATGCAATGAAATCAGTCCCATCACCTTATCACCGATGTTTGAAATATTCCTACAATGGAGTGGAGATCACTTATCCAGGAGACCCTAATCCTTTATAGTTCTATGTTAATCTGAAAGATGCTCATTCGCAACAAGTATCAACTAATAGTGAAGCAACATCAACTAATTCCTCCAAGTATATTGATGCATCCACACTTACCAAAATGACCAAAGGAAATGTGAAAATTGAAGACCTAGGTTGCGGAGAGTATTCCATGTATCAAGATCTTTACATTGGGAAATGACCTCTTTCCCCAAAATCTTATGGGAAACCACAACTACTATAGAAATAACAACCAACAATCACTATACAATTCAACCCCTCTAACATATTCACAAGATGGGGAGGTTTTCATGAAGAATGCATGGATGAATATTTGTCTACATGGATATACAAAGATGAAGAAGATCATGAACTTGTACAATTTCCTATTAAGAAATATGGACCAGGATTCAAAATCATGCATAAAAAAAAGCTATGATGGTTGTAGTGGTCTTGGCACACAAAAATAAGGAATTATCAAGCCTATTGCTACACAAGGATGACCACCTAATAGAGGAATTGGAGTTAAACCATTGTGAATTATCTCTTTGAGTACTAAGTTACTCTCGTGTGAAAATGAGAATGCATTGAAAGATGATAAGACATCTGAGGATTCCCCTCCTGAAACTATCAATTCAACCCTATGGGAATGAGATTCCTATTCCTCTAGCTCTTATGAACTTGACCATGTCTTTATTGACCCTAATGACTTACCTATCAAAGAAAAACATGTGGATGATACTCCTCTTGTCAATAAACCTATCCTCAAGCTTGGATCAAAACTTTATGGGATGCAAGCACCACTTCTGAGGATAGTGCCAGTGATTCTAACATGACCAATCTTTACATCATTTCCCTTACACCTGGCACCCAAAACATATATAATACTGATGATGGCATGCCCTTAGTGTACCCTAAACTAATAGATTAGGACCAACAAGGACCACCGAGCATAGATGACTTTGAAAATGATGAAGCAATAACAAAATTCATTGAGATTTGAGAAGGCATGCCACAAGGTGATCATAAAGAAATATTTACAATTGATCTTGATTCCACAACTTACTTTGAGGATTCAACTCCATCTTCCCGTCACAAAATTAAAAATACAATAAAAAATAGGTCTTTTGGTGAAAACTGAAAGACACCATTAGATCGTGCAAAAGTAAAAATAAAAGATGTACCCAAGGGTGAAAACCTATATGATGTGCCCAAGGATGGAAGATTGGACATACCCCCCACAGAAATAAAAGTCAACATTATTGATTGAAATGATGAAAGAAATCAATCTGGGAACACCTAACAATGAAAAAAACATACACTTTACAACCTCATTGTCAAACAAAGAAAAAGATGAATTTGTAAAATTCTTTATAGAAAGGAAAACCAACTTTGCTTGGTCTTATGTAGATATACTCGGCTTGGATTGTAAATTATCCCTCCATCATTTGCCACTAAAACCAGGTATCAAACCAATGAAAAATGCATCCTCAGATAGCTCTTTTAGTAAAAGCAGAATTAAAGAAATTACTGGATGCTGGTTTTATGAGACCAATTGATTATGTAGATTGGATCTCCAATTTAGTCCCTGTAAGAAAGCACAGTGGGGGCATCAGAATATGTACAAATTTTTGTGACCTTAGCAAAGCATGTCCCAAGGATGATTTTCCCTTTCAAAACATTGATATCATCATAGACATGAGAATTGTATATGAGATGTTATCACTAATGGATGACTTCTCAGGCTACAACCAAATCAGAATTTCTCATGAAAATCAGCCCAAAATAACTTTTACATGTGCTTGGGGAACATATTGTTGAAATGTGATGCCCTTCAACCTTAAGAATGCCGAAGCTGCCTATTACAAGGAAATGACCACTATCTTCCATGATTCCATGCATGTAATGATGTAAGATTATGTAGATGATCTTTTGTGTAAATCACCCACAAGAAAAGAATATTTGAGCATTCTTGACAAAATCTTTGAAAGAATGGAAAATTACAAGCTCTATCTCAATCTGAAGAAATGTGTTTTTGGAGTTGTTTCAGGAAAACTCCTAGGTTAATTGTTTCACACAAAGGCATTGAAGTGGATGCTGAGAAAGTAAAAGAAATATTAAACATACCCCCTCCAACTACTCTGTCAAAACAACTAAGAAGTCTTCAGGAAAAACTACAGTCTATCTGCATATTTATTGCACAACTAGCAGACAAGTGTCATTCTTTCCAACATTTACTACATAATGGTATTACTTTCAAATGGAATGAAAAATGTGAGCAATATTTCCAACAATTAAAAGATTATCTACCCAATCTGCCAATTTCAATGCCTCCCATTCCAGGAAAGCCATTCATTATGTGCATATCTACTATTGAGATTGCATTAGGATCCCTTTTGGAACAACATGATGAACAAGGTAGAGAAAGAGCTATCTACTATATTAGCATAAATCTTGTGGGTTATGAATTAAACCATACACTCATTGAGTGTGCATGCCTTGTCATGGTCTTTGCAACATAGAAATTAAGACACTATATGCCTATCAGAAAACAATGCTTGTGTCATAGATTGATCCACTGAAATACCTTCTAAGAAAATCAACACTTATAGGGCGACTGGCCAAATGGGTAATGATCCTAAGTGAATTTGACATTGAATATATTGATCATAAAGCAATAAAGGGCCAGGTAATAGTTGATTAGTTGGTAGAAGCGCCAATATAGGATGACCATCGTATGCTATTTGATTTTCTAGATGAATCTATTTTTTCCATAACAATATCTAATGAATGGAAACTATAATTTGATGGCTCACATACAAGAAATGGATAGGGGGTAGGTATTTTGTTTATCACCCCGCAAGGAGATGTGATACCCAAATCATATAGGACAGTATTTGAGTGTACCAATAATATTTCTGAATATGATGCTTTAGTCACTCGACTCAAATTAGCAATACAATCGAAGATTCAACACTTGATAGTATATGGAGATTCATAATTATTCACCCGCCAAGTTAATGATGACTATGACACCAAAGGTGAAAAATTTGTACCTTACAAGTAGTTGACAAATTTTATGAAGTCCAATTTTTTTACAATCAAGTTTTACCAAGTTCCAAGGGTGCAAAACAAATAGGAAGATGTTATGGAAACTATCACTTCTATGATCAACATGCCACAAAATGATGAATGATGTGAGTTCCTAGTAGACAAGCTACTCATCCTTGCTTTAGATATTCCACAATCTAAGCTCATGTGTACAATTTTTGGTCTTGATTCCCCTTGGTACCAAGATATTTATAACTACCTGCATGCCCAGATCCTACCCCCAAACCTATCTAAAAAAAAACGTTGAGCTCTTATTCAAAAAGCCTTTAGATACGTCATCATTGGTGATACCCTTTATAAAAGATCTCTTGACCAAACCCTCCTCAAATTTATTGATTCAAGAGATGCACAAAATGCTCTACACAAAGTACATGATGGTATATGTGGAGGTCATTTCAATGCTTTAAGTTTGGCAAAGAAGCTGGTAAGAGATGGATACTACTGGCCAAGTATGGAACAAGATGCACACAATTTTTCCAAAAAGTGTTATAAATGCCAGATACATGGGGATGTGATTCATACACCAACACAAGATCTTCAGACATTCATTTATTCATGGCCTTTTTCTCAGTGGGCATTTGATCTCATAGGGAAGATTACCTCACTTTCTTCTAATGGCCATAAGTACATTATCACTGCTACTGAGTACTTCACCAAATGGGTTGATGCCATCCCAATGACTTATATAACTGGCAATAAAATTTCAAAATTTATCTTGAATTACATCATATGCCGCTATGGAGTTCCTTTGGCTATTGTCACTAATCATGGTAACCCTTTCCAGAATAATGATGTGGGTGAGCTTTGTGAGAAATTCAAAATTTTGCATAGATATCCCAACATCTATTATCCACAAGGAAATGACAAGCTAAGGCATCTAATAAAATAATAGTAAAAATACTCAAAAAGATTGTCAATGACACTAGCCAAGATTGGCACCTACAACTAAATACAACTATTTGGGCTTACAAAACTAGTATTCACACTCCCACTGGTGCCACACTATACTCTCTTGTATATGGCATTAAGGCCATTTTACCCCTCAAGGTTGAAATTCCATCATTGAGAGTATCTTTGTGCCACATTTTTTTATGGTGATAACTACATAGTTTCTAGACTCCATGAACTTGAAATACTAGATGAGTAGAGGCAAGATGCTTTGCTTTGGTCCACCTACAATAATATCAAAATCATCTCCGAAGAAGTTACAACAAGAAATTTTGAGTTTGCCACTTTGAGATCAAAGATTTGGTCTTGAAAATGAACCCCAAGAATCCATAGCAAAGAGAAAAGCCAGGAAAGTTTGAACCAAACTGGATAGGACCATACACAGTTACTACAACATATGGGTTCGGGGTTTACCAGCTTGGCACACCAGAGGGAGAACCATTGTCAAAGGTAGTGAACAACATGCATCTTCGCAAGTATTACACATGATCCTAAAAAAAGAGAACCCAAATTTTTTTAAAAAATTTGAAAAAAAGAACAAAAAAATTGGAAAAAATATTCAAGAAAATGAACAAATTTATGAAAAAAATTTAAAAAAAGAAAGTTTTGATTTTTTTTTTGAAAATTTTGAAAAATGATCAAAAAAGGAAAAAAAAAATGAAAAAGGAAAAAAATAGTTGACTTGATGAAAACCTGGCAAACAGGCGTCTTGGCAACATAAAAAAATGAAATAAAGAGAAAAATTTCATCCAATAGTGAAAACCTGGCAAACAGGTGCTTTGGGAAAGTTGTTAGAATGTAAGGTTGATGTGATTTGTGTTGTTATCATTAATGTTGTCATTAATGTCAACATATCCTTATTCCAGCCTCTTAGTGTATCGATTGATGTGAAATCGACTGGTTTGGCTTATTGGTTGATGTGCACTGATAGTCTGTATGTTTCAATTGAGATTTTCTTCATTGGATGCAACATTTAGTGGATTGGTTTTTTGGGTAGATCCTTCTTGGAGCGTATTTATTTATAGTTTTTGGTCCCAACTATGCATGTGTAACATTCTAATCATATATGTTGTTACCGAGTGTTTTGGAGTTGGTGTGGCATGTTGGCTTGAGCGAGGCATGTTCTAATGATCAAGGTGGTCTTCATTTCATTCCTTCCCACCACGGGAATGTCTTGGCGTGACCTATTTCAAATGGTTTGGACGAACCGGTGGATCTCATTATGTTGTATAAGTAGAGCGAGGAGTTTATTTGTTTGTGTGACTGATAAGACTCATATGTGGTGATATGTGAAGTGATTGGGAATCTATTTGTAGGAGATCTATGTTCATGTGCAAAAATATGTTGATCTTAGTGGTGGATTCTCTCTTTTTATATTTTTTGGTTGTGGGCCTTATTGTATTGGCAGTGAGCCTTATTGTATTGGCAGCGAGCCTTATTGTATTGGTAGTGAGACTTTGTTTATTGATATTGAGCCTTTATGTATCGATAGTGAGCCCCTGTATATTGGCAATGATCCTTCTTGCAGTGAGAAATACCCAACAGTGAGCCATTGTAAAAATAACCATACCAATGTCACCTTATAGGTATTTTACTTTTCATGAGAACTAGCTTCTCCATGGTTTTTCTCAATTTGGGTTTCCACATAAATCCTGGTGTTCTCTATGTTGGTGTTTCTGTGTTCTTAATGCTTACATTTTATGTGGATGTCTGATGTGCATAACCAAAAAATCTAAAGTTGTTAATATTGTTGTGGATGCTTGATTTTGTTTACTTCTATTTGATATTATCAGCTACATGTTTCATTATTTGGAAGTTGTTGATTAGCTTTGTTAGATCGGTGGTGAAATTTTTGAAGTACTTTTCTACACTGATTCACCCCCCCTCTCAGTACTTGTGCATACTAACACTGATGAGTTTAATACTATCTATAAGAATAATGGGATAAAGAAGCACTTGTCTGATCCTATTACACCATATCAGAATGGAGTGATTGAGAGAAAGAACAAAAAAATTTAGGAGGCTTATAGAACAATGATAAAGAAAGAAAATCTACCATAAATCTACTAGAAAGAGGTAATACAAACTATAGTATGCAAACTTAATGGATTAAAACTCAAAAGAAACTTTGGAAAGACATCTTATGAGTTATGGTATGGAAGGACTCCTATGAAATATTTTAGAGTATTTTGGAAGTAAGTGTTGTATCAGAATATATGAAGAAAACTTGGGAAAGTTTGATACTAGAACTAATGAAAGCATATTCCTTGGCTACTCTACTAAAAGAAAAGCTTACATATTTTACAACAAAATATTGAGAAGGATAGTTGAACGCACTAATGTTAGGGTTGATGAAGACATTCTGAAGAATACAAAAATGAAAGTTGGATATGGATCAAATGATTCAACTGGAAAATAACAAGAAGATGAAAAGGCAGAAGAAACAAAGTATAGAATATTACAAAATATGCTGTATATTTTTCTCTTAAAGCTCGTAGGTATGTGTAGAAGTATCATTTAGAGAAAATATCATTGGAGATGAGAACAAAGGTGTCATCACAAGAAGTAAAGTTACTGAAGGATAGGTGAACTTGTGATTTATTTTAGAGATAAAATTGAAGCTTGTGAAAGAAGGTTGTAGTGATTAGTATTGGATGAAATCTATGAAAGAACAACTAGACTAGATTGTGAAGAATCATACTTGGGAACTGGTCCCAAGGCTAGCAGATAAGAATGTAATTAGAACCAAATGGTGTTGGAAATTTGACTATACTGGTGTATATGAATCTATTTAAGTGTTTTCATTATGGAAAAAAATTCATATAAAGTTTTGGAGTCAGCACACATTATCAGAAGATCAAAAATTGGCTAAGTACAGAAGACTGGATAGTTAGCAGAGTACCAGAAGAACAGAGCACCAGTGCACATGCATAAAACCAAGTTAGGGCATGTACCTTTGAAGATAAGCTTGTAATTATGTATTCATGCTAATTCTAAGAGATCATGATCAGATCTACAAGTATGAAGAAGATACATCCAGTTGAAGAGGTATAGCCAGTGAATGCCAGAACAGGATAGAGATCATGGAAAGAGATGACATAGATTATTTTGGTATAGAAGTTGCACCTATCCTCAGGACTTGCACCTTTGGATTAGTTATTTTTATTAATCTAATCATGTGTGGTTAAAGATTCATAACTTGATTCATCCGGAGAAAGAAGTTAGAGCTAATTTGGTGGAGCGGACTGTGTGAAGAGACGCGTCTGTTCGGTTTGAGTAAAGTAGTTATAATTAATGTTTCACTGACTTAATGAAGGGATGCATGCTTATTTAAGTGATCAAGATAGATGGTAAAAGGCTTCCTAAAGCTGACATGTTTGTGTCTTTTGAGGAAGTACTTATAGAAGGTCATTTGTGATCAGAAAAGTTGCGAAAGCCAGAGCTAAGAAAAGCAGAGCAGAGTGTTAAAGAAACAAAGCTATATCTATCATATGTTGATGATATAGATATTGAAGTAGAATATTTCAGAGTGTAGTTAAGATTTTTATATTGCTTTACAAGAGGTTAAAGCATCAGCACACAAAAGGAACTGATCAGACAAGCAATGTCACAGCAGCAGTTCACCTTGCAGATATAGTGTGTATCAAAGATCCAGAAGGTTGTAGCCTTCACCATTTGAGCAGCGTGCTCTTGGACAGTGAGTCCACCACCCCTAATAGTGTTATTGTAAAAGACTCTTAACAGGGTCTGACCCTTAACAAGGTCACTGTACTTCATGTATTGTAAAGACAACTCCTAACAGGGTTAAGGATCTTCTAATAAAGGATCATAAGAAACTAGTACAAAATATTTGTGGGTACTAATT
>MU224439.1:314849-327319 GCA_018584345.1 Thuja plicata
AAACACCTGAAAAAGAATCTTGAAGCAGCCCTTGAAGAACTTGACACATTTGAAAAAGAAAATGAAGATCTTAAACTAAAAGTTAATGGCATGCAAATACTTATCAAGAAACTGAAAAAAGAATTAATGAATTGTTCTTCAAATGATTTGGGAGAAGTAGTCAAAAATTCGAATGAATAAAATTTGTCTCTGAAGGATCAGATTGAATAATTGGATGAAAAGCTATGTAACAATCAAGACACCTATGATGATCAAGTCAAAGTGAACAAGTAGTTAGATGAAGAACTGAAACAAGAAAACATGGAAATCTTGGAGCTAAGAAACAACAAATATAAGATGGAATCTGAATTGATTGCAGCAAAGAATCATATTGACAAGTTACACACAAGCAAGGATCTTATAGAATCTCAATTGTATGCTCAAAAGGTTAAAGGAGATACCAGCAGTATAGGAAACAATGAAGCACAAATTCAGATTGATGCCATGGAAGAAATAATGAAAGTGCCAAAGGACATCACAGACACTAAGGAGATTGGAAATCAGACTAAAGACAATGGTGAACCACCTAAGGATGAATTCAAGCTAGTTGACCATACTTGTTATGCCTATAAAAAGCATGGACATATTGCAAGGAATTGTAAAGAGGTAAGACCCTTCAATGGTTACTGTTATTCATGCAATAAATTTGGTCATAGAGTTGTTAATTGTAAAACAAGTCAGAAGAACAAGAATCAGAATAATCAAAGAAATCATAATCAACAAAGACAAAGAAGTTATCCTCAACAAAATGTTAGAAGCCCTCAGAACATTACATGTCAGATATGTAATTACAATGGACACACAGCCAAGCAGTGCAACATGATGAATAATAACATCAGACCTCCTATCATTTGTCACTCATCAGGAAAAGTTGGACACATCTCTAAGCATTGCAGATCTAGAGCGCAGAAACATGAAAGCCCTAAAAAGTCAGAAGCAGGAGAAATCAAATTTGTGAAAGCTACAGAAGATACGATCAAAATCTGGGTTGAAGTAAAGAAGGATAATGAAGAGAACAAGGTAGCAGATGCATCCTCAGTGGACACACCTTCTACTTCTGAATAGTTGACCCTCATGATCTTAGGGGGAGCTATTCTAGCTTTGAACCCCTACGTGGCTGGTATACTCACCATCTGAGTATATGCCTTGGATTATAATTTTTTGGTGACATTATGGTGCTATATGGAAGAGAACACGATCTAAATTGTTATTAGGAACAAGAATGAAAGTTACAATTGCTTCTTGTGTCTACACGACAAGTATTAATGGCAGAAATCTACTTTGCAATCATCAAGTCCTCACTTGCGGTCAGAATAAATGATTGGAGATCATAGAATTCCTAGCAGTTGTATTATTAATGCATTACAGTTGTTCTCAACAATGAATAAAGGAGATTGATAATCATTATTTGTTAAGCAAAGTCATTCGAGTTTGAAATGAAGCCCAAGAACGGACACGTCTTTTTGGAAATTAGTTGAAAACTTACTTAGCAATTGAGTAAGCGGTTGGATAATAAAAGGAGCACTTGAAATCAAATAGAAAAGTGTCACAATTACATTCTTTAGTAGAGATTGATATCAAGAAACTCTTTGAAACATCTTGGAAGCGATTTATCAGTATGCTTCAGTGCATAAATTTCATGAAGCAAAATTGGTCAAAATCTTGTTGAGCAGTGTTCTATGTGAGAGTATTAGTATAGCCATTGGAGATATTTGTTTTGGAGCCGACCTGATGTTATCCTTGGAAGTGCACACTTATTATTGATCATCTAAGTGTGAATACAACAAAAGAGTGTTCACATAAGAGCAGAATTGATTGAAGATACAATTTAAAATATCATGTGAAGAAGCAGATAAAACTATTATGACAGGTCCATAGGATTATGTGCCCATAGCCAAGGACATGGAGGATACATTCATAGTTGATAATATTGAAGTATCAATGGAAAAAATGGATATTTATCTAGACAAGTTTGAAGAAACATTTGTGAAAAGTCTTTATATCAGCAAGAGGACCTATTGATTTAAGATATCATAGAAAAGGAAGCAGAAAAAGAGAAGATTGAAGTGTTGGACAGTTCATCATCATTGTTGTCAAGTTTGACACCCATAACAGACTTAGACTTATGGGGAGTACATAAGTAAGGGGGAGTATATAATCTGAAGGAGTCATGGAAAATAGATCAAATATTGTAGAAGAGAAGTATATGAAGAAGGGGCTTAGTGAATTGGTTAGCAACTTTACACTTGATCTTAGTTTACTCAAGCTTGGTCAAGCATCCTTGAAAGAGTTTGCAACAAAAGGTAGAGAAGATAATATCAAAGGGGGAGTAAAGTAATGTATAGAATATGGAGTATGTCATATGATCAAGGTCCTAGAACAGACTTGGAGAAAATGGAGAAGCTACAATATGCATTATGTGCCCATCCATAAATTGTCAACTCACCGATTGCTTTTTGGGAGAAAGAGATCCAGCAGCTGTAGATTACATATCCACATGTGTATGCTGAGTATGAACACAGAAGTTTTTTTGAGTACCTTTGTCATTAATGTCAAAGGGGGAGTAGAGTATGAAGAATATGGAGTCTAAGAGGGAGATATAAGATAGAGAGTTTTTGTATAAGAGTACAGATAGTAACTTCGCCATATTCCTTTGTTGCCATTAACGACAAAGGGGGAGATTGTTGGAAAGTTGACTATACTGGTGTATATGACTCTATTTAAGTGTTTTCATTATGGCCAAAAATTCATATGAATTTTTGGAGTCAGCACACAATATCAGAAGATCAGAAATTGGCCAAGTACAGAAGACTGGACAGTTAGCAGAGTACCAGAAGAACAGAGCATCAGTGCACATGCATAGGACTGAGTTAGGGCATGTGCCTTTGAATATAATCTTTTAAGTATTTATTCATGCTAATTCTAAGAGAGCATGATAAGAACTGCAAGTATGAAGAAGATATAGCCAGTTGAAGAGGTACAACCAGTGAATGCCAGAACAGGACAAAGATCATGGAAAGAGCCGACAAAGATTGTTTTGGTACAGAAGTTGCACCTATCCTTAGGGCTTGCACCTTTTTATTAGTGATTTTTAGTGATCTAATCATGTTTTTTTAAAGGCGCATGACTTGATTCATCCGTAGCAAGAAGTTAGAGCTAATTTGGTGGAGCGGACTGTGTGAAGAGATGCGTCTGTTCGGTTTGAGTAAAGCAGTTATAATTAATGTTGCACTGACTTAATGAAGGTTTGTGTGCTTATTTAAGTGATCAAGATAGATGGAAAAAGGTTTCCTAAAGCTTACATGTTCATGTATTTTGAGGAAGTACTTATAGAAGGTCATTTGTGATCGGAAAAGTTGTGAAAGCTAGAGATAAGAAAAGTAGAGCAGAGTGTTAAAGCAGCAAAGCTATATCTATCATATGTTGATGATATAGATATTGAAGTATAAGATTTTAGAGTGTATTTAATATTGTTATATTTATTTACAAGAGGTTAAAGCATTAGCACACAAAAGGAACTGATCAGACAAGCAGTGTCACAGCAGCAG
The DNA here is from genome assembly GCA_018584345.1 of Thuja plicata. Lineage (NCBI taxonomy): Eukaryota > Viridiplantae > Streptophyta > Pinopsida > Cupressales > Cupressaceae > Thuja > Thuja plicata. Next base: position 318,437 of record MU224439.1, read on the forward strand.
TTCACCTTGCAGATACAATATGTATCAAAGATCTAGAAGGTTGTAGCCTTCACCATTTGAGCAGTGTGCTCTTGGATAGTGAGTCCACCACCCTTGATAGGGTTATTGTAAAAGACTCTTAACAGGGTCCAACCCTTAACAAGGTCACTGTACTTCATGTATTGTAAAGACAACTCCTAACAAGGTTAAGGATCTTCTAATAAAGGATCATAAGAAACTAGTACAGAATATTTGTGGGTACTAATTCCCACTAGGGTTTTCACCTGCATTGGTTTTCCCCATAATAATATGTGGTGTTATTTTTTGTGTGTATTTATCTTACTTGCATTGATATTCAAGTTCAGTACCTAAGCATTTAAGTTAAGATTCAAGATAAGAAGAAAAAGTATTAATAAATAGATCACTGATTCACCCCCCCTCTCAGTGATCCTAATCCTAAGAAATGGGTATTATGGAAAAAATTGGATGAATATGTACACATAGTGAGGAATAAGACAAGACTTTTATATAAAGGATACACACTATAGACGCTAAAAAATGGTTCATGCCTGTGCTCCTTTGTGTTAACATTTTTTCATTGCAATTGAAACACCATTGTTTTCATTTTAATTATTCTTCTATGTTGTGCATACTATCTTCATCATATGTCAACATTGTGCCTTTTGTCATTAATTGAATATTGAAAATTATTCAATTAATTATTAACATTTCTCTCATTTTGCGTCATAACTTGTATTTCTATGGCCAAATTGATCATGTTCAAAATCATTATCAAAACCTATCAAATCATTTCAAATCCTTTTCAATATCATCAAAATCGATTGGAAATGCTATCAAACCTTTCAAAATCAATTCAAATCATTTCAACGTTTAAAAATCAATTAAAATCTTATCAATCGCTTTCAAAGTCGGTTCAAGTCATTATCAAAGTTATCAAATATCTTTTAAAACCTTGTCAAACCTTTCAAAATTGATTCAATATCATCAAAACATATTGAAATCCTTATCAAAACCGTTAAATCAATCAAAATTGGCCATTTCATCCTTCTAGGGGTAAACAACCTTTAATTTATCCATAATACTAATTCTTGATGAATAGATAATACTTTATTTATTCCCTTTCCTAAGTCCCCACAATTAATTAATTGGCTAATTTGTCTATTGTGGAATTTTATAATTCCATAATTGCCTATTTCTAATTTGTGGGATAAATGAATTTTCAAATTCAAAATTCCCTCCCTTTTCCACATGGGAGTTAAAACCCTACTAATTAGATTTCATATCCTATTAATTTTCCACCACCTTCCCTTTACATTTTCCCTCTGATTTGGATTCACCTTTCCCTTCCCAAATTCCCTTAATTTATGTATTGATTTGTGCATGCCAAATTATATAACCAATTTGTCATAATTATGGCATTCTTCCATTTGCACACCTGATTGCCAATTTTGCAATTTGGCTTCAAACCTCTATAAATTGAGATAATTTTATCTTTCATTTCTAACCATAATATTTTGAATCTTCTCACCATTAAAAATTTACTACTTTCATTGAGTGCATAGTCATTATGAGAGATACACTAATCCATTTGGAGAAGCAAGAAACGTATTGGAGCTTCTATTGAGGGAGTTTGTTGTTGAATTGATTTCATTTTTCATACTCTTTCTCAAATGATTTAATGTTAGGATATGATTTTTTTTTATGCTTTAGGATTTTATGGTTATCTTATCATGCAATGTATTCACTCTTTTTCCTCTCCTACATTTGGTGAACACGATGTGAAACATGTTTAACTAACTAATTTTGGTGTTTTTAGGGTGTTTGCAGGTCCCTAGTGAAAACTTGTGCACTTGGTGTTAGGAATAATAGTACACAAGCACAACTGAGAGGGGGTGTGAATCAGTTGTGATACAGAATATTAAAATTTAAACTTTATAAACCAAAACTTCAATGCTAACGATAACACAATAAATGCAAACACAATAACACAATACTTGTTGTCAAGGAAACCCTGTTAAAGGTAAAACCCCGATGGGAATTAACACCCACAAATGATGTACTGAGAGTATAGTATCCTTGTTAAAATATTTAGCCCTATTAGGAGCTTATTACAACATTATAGTACATAGTCCCTATTAAAGGACATACCCTATTAGGAGTTAAGAGTAACAGTGGGCTCACTGCCCATGCACACTGCCCAAAGAAGGTTAAGGCCACCCTCAAGGATTTACAATCCGAACAAGTGTATATAGAAAATATACAATCCAGTGAACTTTCTGATAGCAACTGTCTTTGCTTGGTCAGTTCCAATGAAGTATTCTTATCACAAACTCTGCTCTACATCCAACAACCAAACAAGCTTTGCAGCTTTCACACTTCTCTGCCTTTTCAATCTTTACCACATCTTTTCAAAAGAAAAGATCTCTCATATATACCCAATTACAATAATTGATTAGGTCGGCCAATTAAGATTTCCCAAAATACAAATAATTAATTAGGTCAGCCACTTAAGGCTTTCTAATCACTAATAGAATTTGGGCAAATAAATGACCAGGTGACTAAAACTTTTAGTCACGTGACTAAACTGATCATGTTCTACCTTTTTTTGCAATTCACAAATATAAATGACTAAATAAATGACCAATTTGGTCATCGGATAAAATGACTAAATAAATAACTAAATAAATGACCAATTTGGTCATCAGGTAAAATGACCAAATAAATGACTAAATAATTAGTCACCTTTATAATAAAAATGACTAAATGAATAATTAATACTCCTTTACACATTAACAATTGATAATATCATATACTTATATTCTTAGTACAAATAGAAGCTTATTATCTTAGTACAAATAGAAGCTTATATCAGCAAATTACCCTTCACTTTGATATACTATCATAATCCTTATTTGTGCATTTGATATTAATATTTTGTATTTCTATTGTTAATAATTTTTGGTCGATTTTAATAATATTATAATAAAGTATATATTATATTTAAATTTAATGCTTTATTTGTGCAATTTCATTTATCTTTTTTGTGAGAATTGGGAAAGTTAGGATGGTGCGATAATGGAGCCTAATTGTCTTCTTGTTTAGTAGGATTTGTTTTAATTCATTTGTAGCTATCACTTCTCCATTGAAAATTTGTTACACAAACAACATTCACAAAATGGTCCACCAATTCACCTCATGTAATATAGAAATATATGTAAAAAACATAGGCCAATTTTTTTAAACCAACCTTTCATACATCTTTGACATACCCATTGCATAACAAGGTGCAATTGATAATTTTATAAAAATACCATACATATAAAGTAATGGAGGGAAACTTGGAAGTTAAAGTTTTCTTTGACTCTTGGATCAAACTTTAATTAATCCAAGAATGTCAACTTGGGTTACATGTGCGGATTAGGGAAAAACACTAGTTTACCCATAAAAAGCATGGAGGAGGAGAAAATGGTGGCTAGATATCAGATGATGACTCCTTCTAGCAAAGAACAATACTTGTCACGAATAGTAATGAAAAGAGTTTTCAAGAATGGTAGCGGATGCATGATGAACAAGAGTATAAAGCAAGTAAATGTGCCATGAATGCATGATTTCATTAATGAACAACTGTTTGAAATGTAAACATCAAATAAGACACGAGAAAAATACTGAATCTCATGGGAAAGGGTGGCCAATGAGCAGGATATATAACATTTTGATGATTCAAGTGCAGTTAGAACATAGCTTTAATGGTGTGAACAACGATTTCAATGAGAGCATCACATTTTCAAGAAGGAAGGCATGATTTTTGTCTTCTCATTCCTAAATAATACTTAACAAGAGAACCAGAATTTGAACTTGAATCATTAGAAAACTTGCCCTAATTGAGATACATTATAAAGAACACTAGACTTAGAAGTTGCCTCTTGATCCTATATGTAAACTTTTGGCCAAAACTATTTTAATTATTTTTATAAATTAAAAAGTAATAAAGACAAAATAATTATAGCACCAATCTCTATATAATATAGATCACCTAAAATATATTATTTATTATAATTATTAATTAATTAAAAACAAAAATCAATTAATTAAAAGTTAAAATAGAATGAACCTTATTAATTTAGTTAATTACTAATAAGATATACAATAGGGACACATAAAAATCATGATGGGGCTTTTTACAGCATTTGGTAATGGCCAAAATAATATTTTGGCTTCCCGCTTGCAAGGATTGAGCATTTGGTAATGGGAAAAACCATATTTTGGCTTCCCATGCATGTAGATTAAAGGGATTTGGGTTCGGTATATGCACAAACAATGTTTTCCATTAGGTGCGGGCAAGGACAGAAGCATTTTTGTGGCAAAATTGAAGGATTCATGACATTGCTCAGAGATTTCATTCATCTCCATTGCTTCTTCGATTCAATCTTCAAGGTAGTGAATGTGTTCCCTTTTATTTCTCAAGCACTAGGATTTTTTTCCTTTTTCTTTCTCAAGATGGGATTTATCTTAGTTTAAATGGTTTTCTTTATGAGAAGAAAATTGTTTCCCTACGTGGGCTATACCATGCATTTTCTTGTTGTTTGTGAGTCATTCCTTATGTGATTAATTCATGAATATCTTCAATTTGTAATGATTCAAGGCATTGATTATGGACTTGAAAAACTTATAAGAACCTTCATATTGGATGGTAAAGGTCATCAAGTTGATCTAACAATGGTTTTGGGGGTATCTCAGCCTAACTGTCAATGTAAAGACAGTCTCAGTAAAATTTGTTTAATGTCACTCTGAAAGTCAACAATATATTTACCTTTATCTGATCAAGGGTTGTGAATGCACCAAGTTAGTATTTTCTAGTCACATTGAAGAGGCTTCATACTGATCCTAATCTCTGAACAAACAAGTTTACTATCCAAAAGAAGTGTCAAAATAAAAACAGTTAACATTTGTCTCCATTTCATTATCTATATGGATCGAAAGTTCATTGTCACGAATTCTTAAATTTTCTAAGATCATTTTTTTTGATGTGAAGTATTCAAAGAAATGTAGGGGTATGGGTCACTCCTTCCTTGAACCTATGGCTCAGATCTATTGACTGTCCTAACTCCATGAATCTTTTTCTCATTGAATATGACTGTGTTCCTCTTTGCTAGAAACTTGTGCTATCTGATTCTAATCATAGCTAGGGATCCTGTAAAGTCAAAGAGACTACCATTGTGCTCTTCAAGATCTTTGACCTCTATGAAAATCACTATTTTTGACTCCTATAATAGCAATGACCTCATGTTCTATATTACTGTCATAACAATAGTATGTCTTGCAATCTAAATTCTCACTGTCTTCACATTACTGTCATCATTGTGCTCTCTTCATGGTTGTTGTCCGATAACATCACAAAGCTGCATGTGTTAGGATAGAGGAAAAAGTAGAGTCTTCATTGTTTCCAAAATAATGTATGTCATTAACATGAAATATCCATCAGGATAATGATAGCATATAAGGCATTCAAATGTGGTGCCAATTGCCAAGAAGATATATTATCCTAAGTGGAGGAGTTTTCATATTGGAACGTGATAACATGTCATGAGTAGCATAGAATAAAAAAAGAGGCATCATTCTCATGTAATGTAGAACATATGACTATAGGGCATTATGAGGATAAAGTGCAGTTGTGGATCAATGAGAACCATCACCAATATGTGAAGGGAAATGTTTTAGATAAAAAAATAGTGGGGAAACCATGAAGATCAGTCATAATGCAGTCATAGATGATTCAAAGAGTTTCAACAAAGATCTTGAGGAGCAATCATCTACAATGACAGGGTAGTCATCAAGAGCTCAAAATCAATGATTCTCAGTGTGATACATAGTGAATGGGCAAAGATAAAGATGCATCATGAAAGATATGGAGGGGAAAATGATTACTATTATGAAGAGATAAAGAAATAGGAAATACTTCAATAGAGGCACTTCCATATTACAAAGACATGCAGACAATGTGTATTTGCATGATTGTAAAAAAAACACCTAGTTTGGATTGGCCTTTGTATGCACGTGAACTCCCTCAGAGTCTGTTTTGTTTTGTTAAGTACTCAGATTTGGACCACTTTTTCATAAGAAACCCATGATTCAAACACCGCCATCTTCATAAAATTTAAAATTGACCCAAGAAAAAAATTTGGCATATTAGATCAGAGTGATCACAAGATTCACTACTTTTTTCTTGCCCTTATTTTAATGGCCTAAAAAGGTCATAATCCATGACTATATCACATTTTAGTTAGTTAGCATTGTTGGAGTTGTGATCTTTAAAATTGATCAAAAGAAGGTAACAATTCACAACAAAAAATTATAATTTATATTCATTTATACAATTACTTTAACTCACTTACTATGTATATAAACACCTGATCTATATCTCCATTCTCTGGCTTTATTAATACATGAACTTTTTGGTTTTGGAAAAACCAAGAAAATTGTGTAACTATGTGTTTGTTTGAATCCCATGTTAATAGTAAAAAGTGGTTTGGATCTCATCTTTCCATGCACCTAAATATGAGAAAGATTTTGGAGAAATTTTTAGCAACAGAGACTTGATTTTCTCTAGTCCAGTGCTCTTTGCCGAGGAATTGAAGACTTGAATTCTTTGACTGGGTTTACTTTCTTCTTTCAACTAAGCCAATTCACCATTCACACACAACTTTTGTGTTCAAGAGAACAAGATTTCTTGCCTCGGGAAATCATTTTTGTTTGCAGGGTTTGGGTAACTTCTTTGCATTTTACAGAAAAAATGAAAATTGCATGTTCCAAGGAGGTTACATTATGGTCAAAGTAAGTTGTTATCCTGTAAAGCTGGTGAATTTAAGGGCTGGGGTTGAAGGCATTTTTAGTGTACACAAAAGAGGGTGCATGAGCTGTATATGACTTTGCAATCTTGAAGCTTGGTTGTTTTGTTTCATTGAATCATATGGTATGGAATTATTGAATTTTTTTTGGATTAGATTATGTTAAAAAATAAATTTATCAATACTTTGAATCACACTCTGTGATAATTTGGATTTTCTCTTTTTCTTTCTTTCATCCCAAAAATCCTATGTGTTTTTTTATCTTATTAGCTTAGCAGTATTTGGGCAACAAGAATTTAGATAGTGTAAGTTTTCCATAATCCATGAATTGTAGATGAAAGCTTTTGGATAAAAATTGTGTATTTTTCTTCCTCCAGATAAAGAATCAGGAAGAGCATATCTCACATTTGCTTCTTTCTAATGATGAATCATTGAGAGTGATTACAAATTCATATTTTCTTCTTCTTCATGATGATTTCCTGAAAGTGATTCAAAACTCAAATATAATTCTTCCTAATGATGAATCACTATGAGTGGTCTGAAATGTTACAAGAAAAATACACATTTTTTATCCAAAAGCTTGCATCTCAGCTAGAACTTTGAACATTTCTAAATCTCTAGACCGTTATGACAGATTTTTTTTTTTCTGTTGATAGTATTGAACATCAATGGTTATGTGTGTTTGTATTGGATCACTCTGTAATTTTTTGGGTTTTCTCTCTTTCTTTCATCCCCCAAATTATGTATGCTTCTTTGCCATATTCTGTAACAGTATTTGGGTAGCTAGAACTTAGGTGGTATTTTGTTGGATAGGAAAGCTATGAAGCTCAAATAATTGTTGGATAGGAATTTCATGAAGCTCAAATAATTGTCACAACTGATCTATATACTTAGCGGGAGCTGCAAGGAGGCATGGAGAGGTTTCTCCTGGGCTACTTTTCACAACTCAGGGGCTTTCACTAGTACAAAAACAACAATATATGACCAAATAAACTACCAAAAATTGTAGATAAATGACCAAATTTGGTCATGTGATCAATGGTAGTTTATTGCCGGTCATTTATCTTGCAAACAAATTTATGACTAAACTATTTTAGTCATTTATTTGGTCATTTATTTAGTCATTTATTTGGTCATTTATTTAGTCATTTATTTGGTTTTTTATTTGATCATTAATTTAGTCATTTATTTGGTTGTTTATTTGGTCACGTGATCAGTGGTAGTTTATTGTCGGTCATTTATCTCGCGACCAAATTTATGACTAAACTATTTTAGTCATTTATTTGGTCATTTGTTTAGTCATTTATTTGGTCATTTATTTAGTCATTAATTTAGTCATTTATTTGGTTGTTTATTTGGTCATTTATTTGGTCGTTGATTTGGTCATTGAATTAGTCATTTATTTAGTCATTTATTTGGTCATTTATTTAGTCATTTATTTAGTCATATATTTTGTCATATATTTTGTCATTAATTTAGTCATTAATTTAGTCATATATTTAGTCATATTAGGGCATTATGGAATCGAACCACCATCCTCCTACTTGTAAAGTAGGTGCTCTTCCATTGAGCTAGTACCCTTTAAATAATAATCATGATTGATACATGATTATATAGACAACAAAATTCACCTACACAACTAATATTTAGTGGCCACAAATAAATTCTAGATTTTTTAATTGAGAGTACAATTCTTAACCGAGATATAATAGAAGCCCTTTCTCTCCACATTTATTGGAAGATAGAGAGACCAAGGAGCTAAAATCCATATTTAGGAGAATGAAGACAAATTAAATGGTAACAGTCACAAAATCCCTACAATGAGAATTATTCAAAGAAAGATATGACTTTTGTTGATGATCAAAGATTTGCAGCTCAGTTGGTTCACAATTTTCCATCTAAAGATGGTAGGAACTTATTCCATCATCAGAAATAGAAAGAAAAATAACATCTGGTGATGAATTAGTTTTGATGATAACAAATTTTCCATTGTGAAATCTGCCAACCTGACCATTCTTGTCAAAACACTTATATCTAA
>MU224439.1:344648-357242 GCA_018584345.1 Thuja plicata
AGTTTCCAGTTGGTACATATAACAAGCTGAAAATGAAGAAGTTTGGACCATGTAAAATACTGAAGAAGCATGATTCAGGAAATGCATATGAGGTAGAATTTCCCAGTGAGCTTAATATTTCACCAGTCTTTAACATTTCAAATTTGACATAGTATCATGAAGGAGGTGTTGAAGATGAGATCACAGCGGCATAGTGGAGTATTCCAGCAAGTAGTTCAAATACCAAGGAGATTGAAGACATACTGGATAGTCGTGTTGGTAGAAGCACAAGGAACAGGACATATGAAGAATATCTGGTCAAGTGGAAAGGAGGACGTGTTGAAGATTCATCATGGCTGACAAGGGAGGAGGTTAACCGTCTTGGTTTTCCTCTGCACACCTGAGTCATGACAGGTTCACTTCTCAAATTACCCCGGGTGTCTGATGCAGGAGCATCCTGGGTGTAAGGGCAATCTTACATCACCCAAAAAAAATATTTCTTTTTTCTTTTCAATAAGGGCTACCTTGTGCAGAGCTACTATTTATGGAAACTTGCTATTTTTAGTAAGTTGGTCATACGATCTCAGAATATTCTGATTTAGAATGTGGAGGTTCATCTCAGTCATATCAGCCTGCCAGTAAAGTTTCATGGCTAGATCAGGTCTAGTTTTGAAGATATTGAAAATTTTTGGTATTGAAAATAGGGTACAGAAACTTTGAGCTCAGTTTTGAAGGCTTTAGAGGCCTCGAATGAGGTCAAAACTTGGGCTGAATGAAGCTTTCTTGATTTTATTGTTGTAGAGCGCTTTGTGGCATTTCTGAAATGGGGTTATAATAGTCAATCGGGTCAACTGGTGATGACTTATAGTCTCTGGAAGTTGACCCACCTGAAATAGCAGAAAATAATTTTCCTTCAAAATTTTTGTTCAGGTTTCAAAAGTTATTTTGAGCCGACTTTAATGTACTAAATTGAAAAATAAAATAATTCTAAGTTTTGTCAGCCCTAAGGGCTAAATTTCTGGAACCTTCTCGGGCGGTGGAAATTACCTATATAAAGAAGGCCCGTAGTGTTGTCTTAGGCAGTTTGGGACAGTTCTAGGTAGATCTGGGTAATAATTCGAGCCTTTTTCCTACAGAATATTGGAAGGGGAATGCCCATGTGGCTTTGCATATTGTAATTCTGAAAGTTTGTAATTCCACATTTGTGAAGATAATAAGAAGCCCATTTTTTGTTCTTGCAAATTGTTGTTGCTTCTCTATGTGTTTGTGGCATTAAGGGGAGCGCCCTTCATCAGTTTCTAACACTGTTTACATTATCGATACAACACTTGTCAGTGTTCGTCGGTCAATTCCATACTTAGCACTTTTACATTGTCATGTATCCTCTATTTTGTGCGTCAGTTAGCTACATACTCTGTTTGTCGGGTAGGTATATCGATGGTCTCTATCAATTTTTTTCACTAAGTGTACTAATGGAAAAACTTAATGTCATCATGTTTGGCATTGTTGTCAAAGGGATAGAAATTATCCATATTATCAAATATTTCTGAAAATAGAAACAGATTATCCATTATCATCTAAATTCCAATAGGGAGAGATTATATCCTTAGGGAGAGAAAATTGTATGGAAAGATTATACAAAGGGAGAGTTGATGACAAGAGAAAAAGACATCAAAAGAAAAGAATAGTTAAGGGAGAGAAATTGACACAAGGAGAGGACTCAACACATAAGAATACAGAGAGCTGCAAGAATCTAATCTAATCTAAAATAGATATTACCGATGGTCAGACATTTATCAGTTCACAAAACAAAAAGATTTGTAGTTTGATGAATCTCAACTGTCATATTTCATATTGTATTAGAAATAGTATAGTGTGATAATATAGTATGTTTCCATCAATGCCAAAGGGAGAGATTGATGACATGTAACTGATTGGATATTTGACAATGTTAAGTTGAAGATAATGCAAGGCATTAAATCAGTTAATGGTTTGTATTGTCATTGATGTTAACTTGATATCATCTGTACGGTCATGTACATAATGCCAAAGACTTCAGAGAACCAAAGGAATAAAGTTTATGCTTTCAGAAATGCATAAAAGTCAAGTATTCACTAAGTCACAAACAACATCGATGGAGTGCACACCGATGGTCAGAGCAAAGAAGAACAATCACAGTGATACCCGATGAGCTAAAGTGCAGTGTTTCCTGACAAAGAAAAACCATAGTGATACCTGATGAGTAAATTTAGAATGTTGCCCGATGAGTAAAATTCCAATGATGCCCGATGGATAGATATCACGAAGCTAACTAGAGTCTCACCGACGAAACTGTTAGTTGTCACCTACAACTAACTATAGAGGTGACCAACGAAACAAAGAGTTCAAAAAATTATTATTTGTATAGTTGCCAAGAAGATAATTACAAGACAAATTAGGACTTATGCTTTAAATCTAATTGGCTGGATTGTTTTTCACACCAAGAATCAAGAATCAAGAAATAGTGAATATCATGTATATATAAGAGACAAGCTTAATTCATTTATGAATGGGATTAAGGGGAGTGAATAGAAAGAGGATGCTGAAGAGAAACTGATGAAGAACAACTTCATATAGTCCTTATCAATCAAGCTGAAGGAGAGCTAAGGAATTTTGCAGACACCGACGAACAGAGAGCATAGCATCACAGAGCAGAAAGTGTGGAGAAAAAAGAATTGAATTGATACATTGATCAGAGAGGTAATGTACTTAAATAGATCTAAAAATATGCAATTCAAAGTTGTATTAGAAATAGGTCATAGTGTTTCAGTTTAACCATTGAAGCATCAAGTCTCTTAACCAAGCAGGACTTAACAGTCTTCTATATATTAAGGTACATCCCAAGGAGTGCCAAAAAGCTTGATTCATGAAAGTAACATTGGACTTGTCTAATACCTATTGATAGTCTAAGAAGGAGGTTGATTCAAGGATGGTAGAAATAGTTTCCTGATACTAAGTGACAACCTCTATGTATAAAATCCTCTAACAAGGTCACACTTAACTGCGTGTTTGTAACCTTTAACAGGGCTCACTTCAGAAGAGTGAAAATTTGGGGTACCGGTCCCAGTGGTTTTCCCCTAACAGGGTTTCCACATTAAAAATTCATGTCTTATGTGTGTATGACTCATTTCTTTATTGTTTTGTATCTGATATAGTTAACACTGGATTGATTGGTATACTCTGCTTATTTACTGAGTTTTGGTAAATAGTTATACTGCTTATCGGTAATTAAGAAAGAAAAAGGATTAACAGAGAACACCAACAGATAGTTAATCAGTAATATTGTTTCATGGCATGCATCTTGTAGGGACTTAATAATCTAAGGTTTATTGATTGGTGGTTAAGTTTTAGGGATAAATTTTTGAGGCCACTAATTCACCCCCCCCTCTCAGTTATTACTAACACTGCCAACTACTTCCACTCGGGAAGCTACAAAAACTAACGCCAAAAAGATGCTGGCCAAATTTCCACTAACCTCCAAATACCTGAGGGAGGGTGTTCTCATGGGGTCCAAGGTGGACTCCAAGTTTCAAGAAATAACAGACACAGAGCCCGGACTATGGGCTGAAATGCAGGGCTTGGTCCAAGCCATTTACCATCAGAGGACAGCTAGAGATAATATGTCCAAACACATGGCCACCTTCAGAATCATCAAAGATGCAATTTTTCCCTACTTGGTGCAAGCACCAGAGATGATACTCCAACTAGCAACGCTCTACAACACCCCCACCCGAGTTGTTTTGCTCGTCGATCCTTGGCCACTACACTATCCGGTGCCCATCATTACTCTTGATGCGGCTACTTTTGCTTCAGGGCTAGGGATCCCCCAATTCAAGGGAGTAATTTTTCTCCCCCGGTCCACATCATTAAAGGAGTTTGATGAAGCTTCCCTTCTCTGCCATTAACATCTCAACACTCACTGGATAAATTCCCTGAAAAGGGACTACAAAAAGATGAAGTTTGAAATTCCCCGCAGGGATTTTAAAGAATGTATCTAGGTAGGGATTATATTTCTATGCAGACTCTTTGGAGAACACCATGCCCGAGAATTCTCGGCATGGATGTACACTATTTCTTGTTAGGCATCACCTCTGGTAGGCAAAATTTTGATTGGGCCACTATCATTGCAAACCACATGGACTACCAGCTGGTCAAGGTCACCAGGACCCCCAAATTCTACATGACATCCTATGTTTTATGGGCACTATCACAACAATGCCCTGTGACCTAGGGATTACTTATAGTAGGTGTGCTCAGAACTGGCGTAGGCCAGAATGCTCCATGGGATTATTTCCCATAGATCCAATGGGAGGCTAGTTTCCTCAGCTTTTGCAGAGTGAATGATGCCTTCATTTACTACAACCTCCTCACACCTACTCGAGATGCCGGATACCAACTCTCCAAGGAAGCAATGGATTTGGTCAGCACTTATGGCCACTATTACATTTAGTATCAACAACATACATACATTTGGGTGACTGAATTCTTCAGGAAACCCTATTTATTACCCGAGCATTGTGGGAATAAAATAATTCTTTTAGAATACTACAGACAGATCCTGGAACTGCATGCCCTCTTCACGGTGAAGAAGTTCACCAACGTCCTGTTAGTTCCTTTTCTGGCTTATATGAAAATATTCTCTGAGAGCTTTCTCTATTTATCCCAGACACTGACCATACAAGATATAGACTGACAGAAACAAGGTTTTTTAAACCTCCTACAGTTTGAGCTCCATAAACTCGGGCGGGATTACCCTTCTAACTCAGAACAATCAAATCACTAAATTATTCCAGTAGAATATGAATGGAATTACAGGAATTGATCACTGTAACATTTATTGGAATAGACCAAACCATGAGTAAAGATCAATTTTAATAATGATAGTCACCTAATTTCAATGGATGACAGACCAATGTTTAATCCTAGGGCATGGAGTCACTACTGCATAGTTTTAACCCTCTTAGTCATGAAAAGAAGTTTAAGACAACTATAGAATCTGACATAAACACAGACATACCTTATATGCCTATCCTCATACACATAGCAAGTAAATTCATCAAATTCATTATAAAGAACTAGATTCCACTAAAAATAATCTTAAGGTAATTTTAATCTTTCCTTGAAAGAACCCTAAAATTATTTCAAAACCTGCCTAGCAGATGCATGAATTGAATATTCCTTAAACATTCAATTTACATAAAATTTAGACAACCATAATGAAGAAAAATGCTCATCATATGGTTCAGAAACTATTGATGGATCTTATTTGTATTCATGAACAAAATTGCTATTACATTCAACAGTATTTCAAAACCCAAAAACCTATAAGTCTTGAACCAAAGTTTTTGTATTAAACTTGTACATCCCAATGAAAAATGACTATCCCTTTCCCAGTAGTCTTGGAATCCTTTTATAACTAAGGATGAAACAAGCTATGGACTCACTGAGAAAGATTTACAAAATCTTTTTTAACAACAAAAATCCAGTTAACATAAAAACAAAAACTATAACTGAACACAGGTGGTAAAAGTTGGCGAAGTCTGAATAAGGCTTGTTGATGCAGTTTGATAGTACCCTCTTCATCCTTTCAGCTTTGCTTCCCATCTTCTTACCTCTTTGGTGATCGGATAATCAAAATTCTTCACCTATTCCAATTTGGCAACAGCCTCTGTCCATCTGGCATCAACGGTTGATCTAGCCTCTGAAACAAATTTCACCATGTCCCTCTCAACCTTGAACAGATTGTCAATCAATTCATTGCAGTATTGAGCATTTGCATCCTTTTCTAGGTGTTGTTTCATCTCCTCATCTGTGAATATCCCATCAAATCCATTGTCCAATCTGACTGTGGCTTCAGAATGCCAGCTTCATCATATATTTTTGGGATCAAGGGAGGGCACTGGTCACCAAATAGTTGCAATTTACCATTTATCAAGTCAACTTTCCCATTAAAGAAACCATATATGTTATTTAACTCATTGATAATTTCAATGGTATCTGTTCTTTTGTCAGGAAAATCATCACTGTATAACATGGTTGTTTTTAGTTTATCCATCAGCCTATCTCTCCCTGACCAAATCTTGAAGGTGGGCTCTAAGAATGTCATGACTTCAACAGCCACCTTTTATGCTTCTTGCAATGAGCCATATAGTGTATACACTATATCAGTCTTCTTCTTCAGAACATCAATTCGATGTTGAAGTATAGGCAAGATGATGGACATGACATTTATGTTCTGTCCCTATGACAATTCTTTCGACTGGCCTTCTTCCATTGTTGAATCCTCTTTTGCCTCTGTGGCAGCATTTGTTTCAATCTTTAACACTTCTTGAGGAATTGGAGTCTTTTATCTTTTACTCTCCACTAATTCCTCTTTCAATTTATCAATCTCTTCTTCCAATGTGTGGTTGAGAACCACAACCTCTTCATGCTTTTTTGCTAAGGCCATCATTTGACCAAAAGTTGTTTCATATCTTTTTGATAAATCATCAACCTTTGCCAAGTTCATGAATGATACCTAAGTCATTAGCTGGGCTATTTCAGTATCTGTAGTGCTCTATAGATTCCAAATCATTTTATCTACCTTCTTTTCCTCTCTGATAGTCATGACCAGAGGCTTTTGTGTAGTAGGGGCCATTGACCATATAGCAAGAGTCTTGGATTTAGGATCAAATCTTGACCCTTTCAAAACTTCATCCATCTCAAACTCTATTTTCAACAAGGGATCTTCTTGTCTTCTGATCTGATCAATGATAAATGTGGACTGTAAGTCGCAACCATGTATCAACATTACTCCACTGTTTTGCAATAATAATCTGGCTTTCTCTAAAGTGATTAGTTCACTCTCAGGATCATAATCCTGGAGTTTTTTTATAATCTCTTCATTTTTATCTATATTTTCTTCACCTGTGGTTAATCCTTGCCTCAAGTCCTTTTGTTTCAACTTGATCAAAAAAGTCTTGAACTCTTCAGACTTTATGAATTCATCATCTTTCATGAATTCATTAGCTATCATGACTCTCTCGTCATCCTTTGCAAACAAAACCATTTGGTTATCCCCTTGGCCTTCATCTTGAGGCTCTTTTTGCAATTGTCTTTTCAATCTTCTAAAATATTTACCATGTTTAGTAATCATAGCCTTGGCCATAATTTTCATGCCCTGCATCATTTTGTGTTCTTTCTTTTTATTTTTTCTAGGTGGTTCTCTAGCAGAGGTAGCTTCCTCAATGGCCTCTTCTTCTTCTTGATGCTCTTCCTCTTGCTATTCTTGATGCTCTGGGTCATGTAATGCAACAGGAATTGGGGACCCTTGATAATATGCATCCTTGGCACTAAACTATGGTACTTGTGCCATTAGAGTATCATAGGCTTTAAGCATTTCCTCTATCCTTTGCAAATATGGGAGATCAGGGAAAAAACCAGAGAAAGTATTGTCTGATTCTTTCCATTTAGATTTTTCCCTAAGGAGATCATTCCATTTCCTTCTCCTCTCCTAGACTTCATGCTTATTTAATTTATTCCTCACAACATCTTCGTCATCTAGTGGCTCATGGTCTCTAATCTTTTTCCAAGGAGTCATTCTTTTTAGGGTTGTTTGTATAAACTATTCTGGATCACAGAACCTGGAAACTGTTGTAGACATTCTATATTGTTTTAAGAAGTCATTAATCAGGTCAAAAACTCTTTTCCCAATTGAGAAGTCACAACCTACCCATAATCTAGGGATGAAAGTACCCTTCCTATGTCCCTCCAGAAATTCTTTATCAACCCAAGTGATTTGCCAAATAAATTCCAACAATGCAATCCTAGGAGGAACAAATTTTGGGAGGATGTGAGGTGGTTGTGTACAGCCATACACTCTGATGATAGTAATGTAATCAAATAAGAAAAAGTCACCCCAATTGTGAGTAATAGGCCAATTTGGAATAAATTCCCAAGGTCTCAAAACTTTTCTAACCTCAAATGGAAGTCTATGCCTATTTTTTCCCAATAAATCAAAAATTGGATCCACAATCCAATTACAAAAGCATACAAAAGATGAGTTGATGGATGAACTGTCCCATACCTGGGTCCATCTTTGGATTGGTGCATCGACACCATACTCTGAAACAAATAATTCAAGCTCCTTATCCATAGATGCCCTGTTATAATATAGAATCATATACATCATATGAGAATAGTGCTTGAAAGTAGGTACTGGGGCATCTGACTGTATCTCCACTAGTGTAGCATGAATAGCATCAACTATGTATCCCACATAGTCATAATAAGTGTTGACCTCTAGGTGCTGAATGTTCATGGCCATCATGAGTACATCTTGAGGCACTGTAGAATCTCCATCAAAACCTAATACTCTACTCAAACCATACACCGTGAACTTTATGTAATGGCAAAATAGGGATAGGTCAAAAGGTGGTTTGAGATTGTCAGAGATTTTCACCAGGTGCCTATCTACCCTAGGCATGAATTTGGGCATTTCATATTTCTTAATCAAATGTTCTCTCTTGACATAATCTTCCTTAATCTTCTTTAAATCAATATCTATGCCTAATGCACCAGTGATCTTGAAAACTTCTGCCACTGACCTCCTATCTATGGAAACTAGGGTCACTTTATTCTTCTTCCTGATTACCCTAGCTACCTGGCAATAGTTCTTAGCTAGTTCCCTAATAAGACCTGTGTCAACATAAACATCGGGCACAATTAATTTTACCATATTCAAATCCCAGGGATTGAAAATAGGGACTATTTTAATCCTATTATTCCATAAATAATGGAACAAGGTATTACCAGAGTAATTTGTGGTGACCGGTTTTCTGCATTGGCACCATCTATCTTTCCATTCTTCCCAATTTGCACTGTTTGTATTCAAAGTCCCAGGGAGAAACTCGGAAAATTCTTCCACATACTTTTTCGGTGTAACCTCCTTCTTCTTAGACCCCTGTGAAGCAGCAGGAACAATATCTTGACTCATCCTTCCTCTTCAAATTTTTATCTCAGGCAAACTACTTTAGACAAACAAGCTCTATCACTCTTCATAGAAAATCTTAGGATGCAGAATTGAGAACTGTACAAAATCAAGCTCAATCATTCAAACTTATAGTCATCAAATTGGCATCTTTTCCAATTGAATGCCAAATTACCGCACTTGCAGAATCATGCAATCATCTCTTTGTAACTAATGCTGCCATTAATTCAAATTGTACGATCCCTGTTGGAAAAGTACACACTTTTTTCTTTTTCCCCCTCATGGGCTTGAAATGAACCACATGTCAATTTTTTTCCAACTCGCTCTACCCTGCTTGCATTCAAATTTTTCCTTGCGAGTGAGTGACAAGACCCTTTTCTTCTATCAGTCATGCACTCACTATCTATCTTTGTTTTGGCTCATATGCTTTGCGACTAGGCGATGACCTAACTGACAGCTTCATTATTTCATAATTGCGCACTCGCTATCCCTCAATGCTTTATGTTTATACTTGAGCGAGTAAGCGACATAACTTTTCTTTTCATCAATCGCGGACTCGTCGCTCATAAATTTACTTTCATTGAGATTTTATGAGTGAGAAACATGATATTTATTACTCAGTCACGTCTTAGTCACATACTTGTTGATCCCCACTTATCATGCTTTTTGCTTGAGCGAGTGAGCAGGTTTTCAAAACAATCATGCATTACTTTATGGTCATGCAGTTGCCATGGCTTTCTGATTTGTCTTTATACCTCAGCGGGTGAGGAACGACTATTTTCTTTATGCATTTTGACTTAATCACTCACTCGCATTGCAATATTTTCTAGCTCGTAAGCATTACCGACTGAGCGATGACCCTTTTTTCATTGTGTCGTATACTCACTTCTGAGATTTCCTTATAAATGAATCCTTCACGACTGAGTGACTACCTTCATCATGTATTAATTTCTTGCTCGTTGATTTTTCTTGATTGATTTTTATTCATGAGCGAGTGAGCGACAACTTTCTATTTTTATATCAGTTGCACACTCGCGAGCATCTTCTCACTTGACTTTATACCTAAGTGAGTGAGCGACAGCCCACCCTTTCTTTCATCGCGCACTCGTGAGCTTAAAATTTGAGACAACAAATCATTCACAAGTGAGCGGGAACAAAACTTGAACATTTAGTCGTGCACTCATGTACTTTATAATACTGCATATTTACCGCATGACTAAGCGACAAGGACCATTTGATAATGAATGCATAATACATAGCATACTCGCACTGCATAAAACACAAAAGTTAAAACCTGAGCGAGTGAGCACTTTCTAAAATATGACTTCATCGTGCACTCACAGTTTTAAATAATACACATAATAACCAAGCCCAAGTGTGTGATCAACCTTAACTTACAGGACTCGCACAATCACAGACCAAAAGTGAAAGACTTAGAACCACCGCGATTGCGCGATACTTAAAAATCCAACTCATCGATAGCTCGCTGAGACTTGTAACAAAGAACTTGATCCCCTGCGAGTGAGTGACCAACAAGACAAAACCAACTCCCTCAGTCGCAGATTGATAACTTGACTTCAAAAATGCATTGCGACTGCACAATTAAGGCAAATTAATGACCAAGTCACTCACTCTCACACTTAAAAGAACACTTTAAAAACTAGCACGATTGTGTGACTAAGGCTTAGAACATGGAAATTTGAACATTTTACCACAAAATTAACTTATTGACATGCAACCACGTGGATTTGAATCCAAATATTTGGGAAAATTTTCCAAATCATGGGAATTTAAAAAATTTGATGTGCAGTGCTAACAATGTCTCCGACTGGGGAAAGTCAATTACAAAATTGACATTAGAAACCAAAACTCTAGGAGATAGACTACAAACTGAAACAAAACTATACATACACACATAAAAACCACACTAAAGCAGGGATATCTAAACTACTATGCATGGAAAAAGAAACTTCATGAGAAAAAATGTTTCAGGAACTTTCCATGCACTGGCAATTCCTGTATCTCACTGTTGTCTGACTTTCAGTCACCCATTTTTTTGGTAATATTGGAGTCATACGGTCAGTCTAGTCAGTCTGGTGTCTAGTTCTAAGTCTTCCCTAGGATAGGAAGTCTTTGCCGGGTTCCCCTTCATTTGTTTTCATGTTTTAACCGGGTGGGATGTTTTCAAGGTTTCATTATTTTGGGTAGGTTGTAGATCCCAACCCGGCAGAGATCTGTGCTCCAATGGATGTTCTTTCTCAGGAAAAGTGATGATTTCAAGTCATGATTTTCAGATGTTACAAAGAATTAGAAAAAGGGCTCTTTATTTGGATAATGCAATGACCAAGTTGATGTGGAGACATTCAAAGAGGCCTATTCCATATGTCAAAGGAATATCTTTGCTAATGGAAGCTAAACCTTCCTTACATGAAGTCATGGTTGATTGAACTATATTGAAGGGTGGAATAGTGCCAATGATCGGCATCTAAATCTCTTTGAAACATAAATACGATGCTATGATGGAATTTGATTATAAGATGCATCAAATACAGTGGCTGTACTTTTAAAAAGACCATAATTCTGAAGCTCGGGTTTATCTCTTTTTCCAGTTTGAATATATACAGACTTAGTCCTTTGATGTAACTGAAGAATCGACCTCCATGATAGCATACAGTTTCAAATAGATCTCATTAATATGATGATTAATTTGAGACAAAGAGTTTTCAAAATAGTTAATAACAGTCGGATATATAGCCTCGGCTTACTTCATTCTTAGAATGCATTCGACCCTTTCTTGTCTAAGGTGATTCGATGCAATCAGATGGCAATATCTTAGTTCTTAATGATTCTAAAATGAAGAGTTATGGTGTGATTCAAATGAAGGGATGGCCGCTAGAAGGTATTATACAGCCAAGTAAAGCATGTTCGACAGTCAGCTAAAAGTTATGCTTTCCACGTTTTAAAGGCATGTATTGATCCTCTGAGTCCTTATGAACTCAATGCAAAAAATGGCATAAAAAAAGATGAAGGAATGATAGAGCCTTCTCCAAAGGCAGATTTCGCACCTTCCCCATGCATTTTCCACAATGAAGAGATTTGTCGCATTTAATAGTGCCAAAACCCGCCAGCTTGATTCTTGCATAACTTAGAGTCTTTTTAAAAATTGGTCAATTGGGTCGTCTTGGAATCTCTTAAGGAAGGTTTTCTCTTCAGATTGTATGCTATGAAAATGCTTGCAAAAGCGGAGGCAAAAATTTGGATTTTGAGTGCGCTGGGACCATTGCGCACCTCATTTGTGAAAACCCGCCAGTGAATATCTTTGTGATTTTGAAATATTTTTAAATTTTGACCACATGAGTCATCTTAAAATCATCCAGAGAACATTTCATGTGTTGAAAGTTTGGCTCGAAAATGAGCCAAATGCTCAAGGCGGAAAATCTCATTTTAGGTGCGCTGGATTGGTTTTCGCACCTAAAATTCAAAAAACCCGCCGGCTTATATATTCATGATTTCGAGGTCTTTTTAAATTTTGATCATATGGGTCATTTTGAAATTTCTCAATGAACATTTTATGTTTTGAAAGCGTAGCCTAAAAATGAGCCAAATGC
>MU224439.1:412744-445612 GCA_018584345.1 Thuja plicata
TTAGACATTCTACAAGGTCAAGTAGACCTCCTGAAAGGTTTTCTCCTTCTTTGTATTCCATTTTATTGACTGATTCTGGTGAACCAAAAGAATATGAAGAAGTAATGCAGGTGGATGCCAAACAACAATGGAAGCTGGGAATGAAAGAGGAGATAGACTCCTTGTTGAAAAATAATACTTGGGACTTAATCCCTTTACCTGAAGGAAAAAGAGCCTTTCCTAACAAATGGGTTTATAGGCTGAAGGAGGAAGATGAAGGAAAGAAGAGGTATAAGGCTAGACTTGCGGTAAAAGGTTTTGCACATAAAAAGCGTATATATTTTAATGAAATATTCTCCCCTGTTGTAAAAATGACTTCAATTAGAACTGTACTAAGTCTTGTGGCTACAGATGACTTGCATCTTGAACAACTAGATGTCAAAACAACTTTTCTGCATGGAGATCTGGAGGAGGAAATTTACATGCAGCAACCAGAGGGATATGAGGTCAAGGGTAAGGAGAATTTGGTGTGCAGGTTAAGGAAGATTCTGTATGGCCTAAAGCAGGCACCCCACCAATGGTATTTAAGATTTGATAGTTTCATGGCTGAACAAGGTTACCATAGATGTCATTCTGATCACTGTGTATATTTTAAGAGATTGGATAATGGGAGTTACATTATCCTGTTACTCTATGTTGATGACATGCTTGTTGCTGGGTCCAATATGCAACACATAAATGAACTTAAACATAAATTAGAAAGGTCATTTTCTATGAAGGATTTGGGTGTTGCTAAGCAAATCCTTGGTATGAGGATTACACGGGACAAGAAAAAATAGAACTTTGAATTTGTCCCAAAGTGAGTATATAAAGGTGTTGAAAAGATTCAATATGTAGGATGCAAAAGCAGTCAGTACACCTTTGGCTAGTCATTTTAAATTGACTAAAGAAATGTGCCCAAAGGCATAGGAAGAGGTAGATAAAATATCTAACATTATATATTCATCAGTTGTTGGCAGTCTGATGTATACAATGGTATGAACATAGCTAGATATTGCTCATGCAGTGGGAGTTGTCAGCGGGTATATGAGCAATCCGGGTATGGAACATTGGAATGTTGTCAAATGGATTCTTTGATATTTGAGAGGAACTACTACAAAGGCATTATGTTTCACAGGATCCAGTTATGCTCTGAGTGGATTTTTTGACTCTGATATGGTAGGAGATATTGATATAAGGAGGAGTACTACATGGTATGTTTTCACTGTAGGGGGTACTACAGTCAGTTGGATTTCTAGATTGCAGAAAGTTAATGCACTTTCAACTACTGAAGCTGAGTATGTAGCTACTACAGAAGCTAGCAAGGAGATGATTTGGTTACAATGTTTTCTGTAGGAATTGGGTCAGAATCAGGAAGATCACTCATTGTACAGTGATAGCCAGAGTTCCATTCATATTGCAAATAATTCTTCTTTTCATTCAAGGATAGTACATACAGCTTAGGTACCATTTTATAAGATCTATTTTGGAGGATGGTCAATTACGGCTTGAAAAGATTCACACAAGTGACAATCCTGCAGACATGTTCACGAAGGCAGTCCCCAAGGAGAAGCTGGTTTCATGCTTAGCTTCTACTGGGCTTCTTGACTGATGATCATAAGGTTAATACATAGCAAGGTCTTTTATACTACATTGTCGTCTGGTTCCAGTCTCCAAGTGGGAGATTATTTGGTGTGGAGCCTGATCAGTCTCCAAGTAGGAGATTGTTGATATTGTGGTGAATGATCATGTAGTAGGTGTTGATATTGTGGCAACATGTCTAGTAGTTTCTAGAGGTGAGGGGCAGTAGCCCCGAACCATAGGCCGGCCCGAAGGGCCAAAATTTTTTGGTGCTTTTTTGGGAAAGAGATTTGCTTTTTTGGGAAAAAGAAGACCGACATTGTAAAACCCTAAAATGGTCAATTTTAGAGGTTGCCCTAAAATGCATGTTATAAGCATTTGAGATGTATAATGCATGGTAAGGTTGTTTACATTTTTTTTGGATAATAAGAAAGGTTGGACGGCTGTGTAGGTGGATGTAGCCAAGGTTTTGGGTGAACCACGTTAAATCTGTGTGTTAGCTGTGTTAAGTTTTCTTCTTCTTTCATTTTTTGCATATAACTGTTAATTCTTATATTGTTTCGGATCGGTCAAACCCTAACAATCCCTTTCCCAGTAGTCTTGGAATCCATTTATAACTAAGGATGCAACAAGCTACAGACTCACTGGGAAAGATTTATAAAAAAAAATTTAACAACAAAAATGCAGTTAACATAAAAACAAAAACTGTAACTGAACACAGGTGGCAAAAGTTGGCGAAGTTTGAATAAGGTTTGTTGATGCAGTTTAACAGTATCCTCTTCATCCTTTCAGCTTCGCTTCCCACCTGTTTACCTCTTTCATGGTGGGCCAATCAAAAGTCTTCACCTATTCCAATTTGGAAACAGCCTCTATCCATCTGGCATCAACAGTTGATTTGGCCTCTGAAACAAATTTTGCCATGTCCCTCTCAACCTTGAATAGGTTGTCAATCAGTTCATTGTAGTAATGAGCATTTGCATACTTTTCTAGGCATTGTTTCATCTCCTCTTCTATGAATATCCCATCAAATCCATTTGTCCAATCTGACTGTGGCTTCAGAATGCCAGCTTCATCATATATTTTTGGGATCAAGGGAGGGTACTGGTCACCAAATAGTTGCAATTTACCGCTTATCAAGTCAGCTTACCCATTAAAGAAACCATATATATTATTTAACTCATTGATCATTTCAATGGTATCTATGATTTTTTTGGGAAAATCATCATTGTATAACATGGTTGTTTTTAGTTTATCCATCAGCCTATCTCTCTCTGACCAAATCTTGAAGGTGGGCTCTAAGAATTTCATGGCTTCAATAGCCACCTTTTGTGCTTCTTGCAATAAGCCATATAGTGTATACACTATATAAGTATTTTGCTTCAGAACATCAATTTGATATTGCAGTATAGGCAAGATGATGAACATGACATTTATGTTCTGTCCCTGTGACAATTCTTTGGACTGGCCTTCTGCCATTGTTGAATCCTAGTTTGCCTCTATGGCAACATTTGTTTCAATCTTTAACACTTCTTGAGGAATTGGAGTCTTTTCTCTTTTACTCTCCACTAATTCCTCTTTCAATTAAGCAATCTCTTCTTCCAATGTGTGGTTGAGAACCACAACCTCTTCATGCTTTTTTGCCAAGGCCATCATTTGACCAAAAGTTGTTTCATATCTTTTTGATAAATCATCAACCTTTGTCAGGTTCATGACTGGTACCTGAGTCATTAGTTGGGCTATTTCAGTATTTGCAGTGTTCTACAGATTCCAAATCATTTTATCTGCCTTCTTTTCCTCTCTGATAGTCATGACCAGAGGCTTTTGTGTAGTAGGGGCCAATGACCATATAGCAAGAGTCTTCGATTTAGGATCAAATCCTGACCCTTTCAAAACTTCATCCATCTCAAACTCTATTTTCAACAGGGGATCTTCTTGTCTTCTGATCTGATCAATGATAAATGTGGACTGTAAGTCCCAACCAAGCATCAACATTACTCCACTATTTTGCACCAACAATATGGCTTTCTCCACAGTGATTAGTTCACTCTTAAGATCATAATCCTGGAGTGTTTTTACAATCTCTTAATTTTTATCTATATTTTCTTCACCTGTGGTCAATCCTTGCCTCAAGTCCTTTTGTTTCAACTTGATAAAAAAAAGACTTGAACTCTTCAGACTTTATGAATTCATCATCATTCATGAATTCATTAGCTATCATGACTCTCTCGTCATCCTTTTCAAACAAAACCATTTGGTTATCCCCTTGGCCTTCACCTTGAGGGTCTTTTTGCAATTGTCTTTTCAATATTCTAAAATATTTACCATGTTCAATAATTATAGCCTTGGCCATAGTTTTCATGTCATGCATCATTTTGTGTTCTTTCTTTTGCTTTTTTCTAGGTGGTTCTCTAGCAGAGGTAGCTTTCTCACCGGCCTCTTCTTCTTCTTGATGCTCTTCCTCTTGTTGTTCTAGATGCTTTGGGTCATGCAATGCAATAGGAATTGGGGACCCCTGAGACTGTGCATCCTCAGCACTAAACTGTGGTACCTGTGCCATTAGAGTATCATAGGATTTAGGAATTTCCTCTATCCTTTACAAATATGGGAGATCAAGGAAAAAACCAGAGAAAGTATTATCTGATTCTTTCCATTCAGATTCTGCCCTAAGGAGATCATCCCATTTCCTTCTCTCCTGAAATTCATGCTTATTTAATTTATTCCTCACAACATCTTCGTCATCTAGTGGCTCATGGTCTCTAATCTTTTGCCAAGGAGTCATTCTTTTTATGATTGTTTGTATAAATTGTTCTGGATCACAGAAGCTGGCAACTATTGTAGACATTCTATATTGTTTTAAGAAGTCATTAATCAGGTCAAAAACTCTTTTCCCAATTGAGAAGTCACAACCTACCCATAATCTAGGGATGAAAGTACCCTTCCTATGTCCCTCCAGAAATTCTTTATCAACCCAAGTGATTTTCCAAATAAATTCCAACAATGCAATCCTAGGAGGAACAAATTTTGGGAGGATGTGAGGTGGTTGTGTATAGCCATACACTCTGATGATAGTAATGTAGTCAAATAAGAAAAAGTCACCCCAATTGTGAGTAATAGGCCAATTTGGAATAAATTCCCAAGGTCTCAAAACATTTCTAACCTCAAATGGAAGTCTATGCCTATTTGTTCCCAATAAATCAAAAATTGGATCCACAATCCAATTACAAAAGCATATAAAAGATGAATTGACGAATGAACTATCCCATACCTAGGTCCATCTTTGGATTCGTGCATCAACACCATACTCTAAAACAAATAATTCAAGATCTGTATCCATGGATGCCCCGTTATAATATAGAATCATATACATCAGATGAGAATAGTTCTTGAAAGTAGGTACTGGGGCATCTAACTATATCTCCACTAGTGTAGCATGAATAGCATCAACTATGTATCCCACATAGTCATAATCAGTGTTGACCTCTGGGTGCTAAATGTTCATGGCCATCATGAGTACATCTTGAGGCACTATAGAATCTCAATCAAAACCTAATACTCTTCTCAAAGCATACACCATGCACTTTATGTAATGGTGAAATAGGGATAGGTCAAAAGGTGGTTTGAGATTGTTAGGGATTTTCACCAGGTGCCTATCTACCCTAGGCATGAATTTGGGCATTTCATATTTCTTAATCAAATGTTCTCTCTTGACATAATCTACCTTAATCTTCTTTAAATCAATATCTGTGCATAATGCACCAGTGATCCTGAAAACTTTTTCCACTGACCTCCTATCTATGGAAACTAGGGTCTCTTTATTCTTCTTCCTGATTACCCTAGCTACTGGGCAGTAGTTCTTAGCTAGTTCCCTAATAAGACCTATGTCCACATAAACATCAAGCACAATTAATTTTACCATATTCAAATCCCAGGGATTGAAAATAGGGACTTCTTTAATCCTATTATTCTATAAATAATGGAACAAGGTATTACCAGAGTAATTTTGGGTGACCGGGTTTTTGCATTGGCACCATTTGTGTTTCCATTCATCCCAATTTGCACTGTTTGTATTCAAAGTCCTGGGCAGCAACTCAGCAAATTCTTCCACATACTTTTTCAGTGTAACCTCCTTCTTCTCAGACCCCTGCAAAGTAGCAAGAACAATAGCTTGACTCATCCTTCGTCTTCAAATTGCTAGCTCAGACAAACTACTTCATACAAACAAGCTCTATCGCTCTTCACAGAAAATCTTAGGATGCAAAATTGAGAACTGTACAAAATCAAGCTCAATCATTCAAACTTATAGTCATCAAATTGGTGTCTTGTCCAATTGAATGCCAAATTCTCGCACTTGAAGAATCATGCAATCATCTCTCTGTAACTAATGCTGCCATTAATTCAAACTGTATGATCCCTACTGGAAAAGTACACACCTTTTTTTCTTTTTTCCCCTCGTGGGCTTGAAATGAACCACACGTCAATTTGTCACCAACTCGCTCTACCCTACTTACATTCAAATTTGTCCTTGCGAGTGAGTGACAAGACCCTTTTCTTCTATCATTCACGCACTCGCTATCTATCTTTGTTTTGGCTCATATGCTTTATGATTGGGCTATGACCTAACTGACAGCTTCATTATTTCACAATCACGCACTCATTATCCCTCAATGCTTTATGTTTATACTTGAGCGATTAAGAGACATAACTTTTATTTTCATCAATCACGGACTCGCGGCTTAGAACTTTACTTTCATTAAGATTCTACGAGTGAGCGACATGATATTTATTACTCAATCACTTCTTAGTCACATACTCATTGATCCCCACTTATCATGCTTTTTTCTTGAGCAAGTGAGCGGGTTTTCAAAACAATGATGCATTACTTTCTGGTCGCGCAGTCGCCATGGCTTTCTGATTTGTCTCTATACCTTAGCGGGTGAGCAACGACTATTTTCTTTATGCATTTTGACTTAATCGCTCACTCACACTGCAAGATTCTCCATCTCATAAGCATTAGCGAGTGAGTGATGACCCTTTTTTCATTGTGTCGCATACTAGCTACTAAGATTTCCTTATAAATGAATCCTTTGTGACTGAGCCAGTGCCTTCATCATGTATTAATCGCTCACTCGCTGATCTTTCTTGACTGATTTTTATTCATGAGTGAGTGAGCGACAACTTTCCATTTTTATATTAGTCGCGCACTTGCGAGCATCTTCTGACTTGACTTTATACCTGAGTGAGTGAGTCATAGCCCACCCTTTCTTTCATCGCGCACTCGCAAGCTTAAAATTTGAGACAACAAATCATTGGCAAGTGAGCGGGAACAAAACTTGAACATTTAGTCACGCACTCGCATACTTTATAATACCTCATATTTACTACGCGACTGAGTGACAAGGACCATTTTATAATGAATGCATAATACATCACGTACTCGCACTGCAAAAAACACAACAGTTAAAACCTATGTGAGTGAGTGCTTTCTAAACTATGACTTCATCGTGCACTCGTGGTTTCATATAATACACATAATAACCAAGCCCGAGTGCGCGAACAACCTTAACTTACAGGACTCGCTCAATCGTGGACCAAAAAGTGAAAGACTTAGAACCACCGCGATTGCGCGATACTTAAAAATCCAACTCATCGCTAGCTCGTCGAGACTTGTAACAAAGAACTTGATCCCCCGCAAGTGAGCGACCAACAAGACAAAACCAACTCGCTCAGTCGCAGATTGATAACTTGACTTAAAAAATGCATTGTGACTATGTGATTAAGGCAGATTAATGACCAAGTCGCTCACTCTCACACTTAAAAGAACACTTTAAAAATTAGCGCGACTGTGCGACTAAGGCTTAGAACATGGCAATTTGAACATTTTACCACAAAATTAACTTATTGACATGCGACCACATGGATTTGAATCAAAAGACGCGGGAAAATTTTCCAAAGCATGGGAATTTGAAAAATTTGATGTGCAGTGCTAACACGTCCCATTCCCAATTTCTTGTGGGAACTATTCGTGCAGCCTTGCCGCGACCAAAGAAGCCGATAACGAACTTAAAAGTTTAGGGCTGGCAAAGTTCTATTTAGAGGGGAAGAATTTTGATCCGCTAGGCAAGATAGAGATGACACTTCCCTGGGCAGCCCCTCCGCATGAGCTTCACATAGAAGATTTTTGGGAAGATTGCCAGGACAATTTTGAGGTCTGCAAATGGCATTTCAATTGGATGACATAGGGGATTATGAAACGGGTGCAGCTTCAAAATTTCCCCAAGGACTTCTCAGATACTGGGTCCATAGAGGACCCGCAATATAAAGAAAAGGAAGTAGACAAAATGGCCCTCCCTCTGATAAACTGGGATGCGCCGGAGGGTCCAGCAATAGATGACATTACCTGCAACGTGATTTAGCGCATTCATGCATATTTTAAAAAGGTAGGTCTGAAAAGTACATTCAAAGTTGACCCATTTGTGCAGGGTTCATTTTCCGGGGCTGGAACCTCCTCGCAAGGCGAGGATAGAGGAAAGAGGAAAATGGGGACCCCGTCTCAAGTCCCATCCATGGTTCCCATAGTGGAACAAATGTAGCAAACTCTAGCGGCATCCCATCAAATGAAAGAAAACTTAATCACCCGGTTGGCAACCCCAACTATCATGGTCGGACCTGTCCATCCTCCCAATTCCCCTTCACTTGCAGAATTAATGGTTTGAGTAACAGGGACCGGAGCAGAGGAAGAGCGAGAAACCATGTTAGATGCAGCCATGTTAGATGTAGGACCCCCATTGGTAACAAGGAGGAAGAAGAAAAGAATAGTTGATCCTCAGCCAAAGGTAGATTCAGAGCTTGGGATGCCCAGCATCCCCAAAATATAGATTGTTTCCTCAGACTCCCCGGAGCCGGACAATTTTCCCGAAGATCCCCCAGAGACCTCCCCTCTGCACATTGGCTTTGATGACATATTTAGGGCAGATGAACTTGTAAACTTACAAGGGGATATCAGGAAAGCGGTGGAAGAAATCTCCGCCCAGGATGAAGTAGTAATCCCCATTGAAGGGGAAACCCCGGAGAAAGAAGTTGCCACAAAGTAGGAAGCCCGGGTTGAAAAATAAAAGGAGCCAGAACAGGTAAAATTCTCTAATGAATCAGAGATACAGGTTCTAGAGACCAACATCGTGGAGGAAAGATGAGTCTAGAATGAGTAACCGGCATCTGCTAAGAGAACCGGACCTACGGGAGCAACTATAATCTCATCTGTCATGCTCCAGACGCCACCTCCTACCCTAAATAAGGTAACATTTGGTGAGGTGATCACAGCGGCCCAAATGCTTAATCTTGGCCCTGTATCTCCACCACCTCTAGAAAATATTCCAACAGAGGGAGATATTCTGACAGAAGAAGCCAAAGGAGAGCAGCAACAACAGCAAGGTGAGGGGCAAAACCTTGGGGATACAGATGTTGAATCTGGCACTGCTGAGGAAGTGGACACTGAGGCAAAAGATGCTAATTCCACCAAGGTGGATAATGTGTGTGATCTGGAAGATACAGGAAAAGAGTCTAAAGAGACTCGAGACACCAGGAATGAACAACAAAACCCCGGAGGGGATTCACAAGATCAGACATTGGGAGCAAGGCCACCCCCACCACCACAATGGTTGGTGGATTCTAGAAAGAGGAAGGCCCCTACAGAAACAAAGGCCCATCTCTCTCTAGTTGAGATGATGGCACAAGCGTAGGGGGGCCCAAAGAAAAAGAAGGCCCAGACCCTCCATTCCACTCAGACCGGTCCGGGCGGAGAAACAATTGCGGTAGTCACAACACCTCCCCTAGAGATAGATGTGGCAGTGTCTAGAGCCAAAGGCTATAAAATAATAGAAGTACCTCTAGGGAGGAGGGACAAACAGGGTGAATTGGACCTATTGAAAGAATTCAGTCAGGCGATAGAGGCCCATTACAACAAGCAAGCCCAGAAACTCAAAGAAGAGAGGGAAAAGAATGTAAATCTCCTCAGGCTTTTGACAGAGCTGACGCAACCCATCATGGCCATTCCTCTGGAAGCTTCCACATCCAGAGCACCACTCCCACAGGGTGACATAGATGCACTAAGAGGTATGAAGAAGAAGGCTCAGGCCGTGGATGGATGGATTGTTGAACAGATAACAATTGTAAGGCAATTTTTAGTTGTGTCACTCCCGGATCTTTACCAGATCAATAATCTCCTAAATCAGGTGAACATCTCCTCTACCCTATGGGAGGGAGACTTGGAAAAATATGAAGGGTGGAAGACCGGGTTGGATGAAGTCTTCAACTCTAGGGAAGAAGTCGTCACAGAGATGGGGATTTTGGGGGAAGAATCATACGAGTCCCTCTGGGCCCAGTACTCTAGACTTGGCCTCAAGATCGAGGTATGCAAGCAACTGGTTAAGGCCCTAAGAGAGAAAGTAACTGTGGTCTGGTATCCTTTGGGCCTATTTAAAGCATTTGTTGTAAGGGTGTCATGACTCGACCCCTTCACCATGGGAATATGCACCCCGGAGGATTATGTCCTCAGTAAGTACGATGAGCTAATGGAGTCCCTATACTAGTCTATTGGGGACTTCGATGAAGGAAGGCTGTCAAGATTATCTAAGATGATGCTTCGGGCTCATGAAACCATAAAGATAGTGGATGAATTCCAGATCGGGGCCGAAGGAGTTGAAGAAAAGTTTGAGGTTGTCTGCGACCGGTGGAATAACATTAAAGATAGATGAGGATGGCATCAGCCAAGTTTTTGAGACATTTAAGAACTGTAAAGGGAAATAAAATTCTCCAAATTCTGGGGATTATCACTAGAAGGGTGCATTATTTTACATTGATTATCCTTTAAGTGTAAGCTCCCAGATCCTGAAGTTCTGGATCCATAGTTTTGTATTCTTCTGGTGACCTACGTCCAGGTTCCCCGGAGCTAACTGGTCACTATCTAGCGGTTAATAAATGGGTCAAAAAGTAGGTGATCCTAATGACGTGTGTCAGATGGAAAGGTGATTCTGACAGGTGGTCTTCCCGAGGCATCGCTTCAGCATTAAACACCTGGCGCATCGAAGACAGCGAGCCACTTTTGCATTGATGAGGCATGTAGCCTCGAGCTCCAAAGAGATCAGATTTCTTCTTTCCTCCCTCCAGCACTCTTCTGGATGTTGATTCTTCCATACTTCTCTTCTTGTCTTATTCTTCTGACATGTCATACCTCTGCTCTCTTTGAGGTTGTTGTAACGTGGTGCAGGTAGTACCGGCCACTAGAAATTGTATTTTATTGTTGAGTGTAAAGTTAGATTAGGTTAACTTTAGGGCATATATGTGTATAAATAACAAGTCCAACCTCATTTCAAGGGTCAGAAAAAATGATGATTTTGCAGTCCATAGCAATAGCATTTCAGCACTTTCATTTCTTGTAGTTGCAGAGCTCAATGCTCAGTAGTTCTTAGTAGTTCTTGGTAGATAGATGCTCCCTTGGAGTTGTTGATGTACACACCAGTGATGCTAGAAAACCATTAATGAAGAAGGAAGGATTCTCTCAATGTTGTTGTTGGTGTTCTGATCTCTGAGTTAATACTCTTTTGTGTTGTATGTTTCTGATGTCCCTTGCTCTAATGTTTTAAGTAGATTAATGACCTCTTTTCCCCTCGCTATTAAATATGTATGAACTGATGGTTCTATATGCATTCAGTATTTAGTTTAGTATGTTAGAGCATGGTTGATGTTTTAAATGTATCTGCATAACTATAGGTAGAATGGATACTCAATAACCCTGGCATATCTTTTGAAGTTTATTTGATAATCTGAATGCTTGCAGAAAACCCTGACCTAACAAAATCCCCAGAGAAAATGAGCCAAGAAAACCAGCTATCCCCCCGAACAAAATAGTCACACTCCCAACTTAGCTCCCGCACTATTGAGACCCAACTCTCAGTTGCTTGAAGACCCAGAGAATTTATTCCCCGGACAACCTTTACAGGTGAAGTTGGTCGGTACCCTGGTACCCGGTGATAACTTACACTCTATTGGTGGACCGGTCACAAAGTCCCATCAACACAATGGTTCTAATCATGTTGTCCTTGGTATAGCAGGCTTGATATATGTATAGTCTATATCAACCATAAAACATATCTCATCTCTATATTTTTCAATGAGTTGTTCGGGGATCTTAACCCTCTTTTGCATTCTGTCTTTGAATACAGTGAAGTATTCATCCATGACTGTCTCAAAGTTATCTCCCAGTGATGCTATGTGCTCACTGATTTTCATGGTGACTGGTTTGGTGTTGTCCCATTGCACATCTCCTACCGATGGGAATTTTTCTTGAAAATAGAAGAAAATACACATTATGAGTGAACCAAACTTACATGTGTTTGACTTCAAATTTCTAATAGTCTTTGAGTTGTCTTTTAACTGATTTAGTAGAAGTTTGGATAAGTCTAATTGTGTTCCCTTCTTCACAATTTTGTAGGTTGTGTCTACTGCACCTGATGTTATGTTGTTCAACCTGCTTGCTTGGAAGAATTTGTATCCTAGAACGCATGCACCAAATTTGATCTCATCATCAATTATGGTGGTAAATTTTAGTCCTCTACCATCCCATTTGGCTCTTGTCATCTTCTCAGTCTCAGTCTTAGGTGGATCCTTTAGTGCCTTTACTTTCTCAGTTTTAGGGTAACTGGTGACACCATGGATGACATCTCGGGTTATCACCTTTGTTTCATCAAGCCATAGCTTGTGGTTATGAATTTGTCTTAGTACTAACCGAATCCATTCAGTTTTGAAAACCTTCAGGAACATTAGGGCATTGGTGAGCCCTTTTACTTCTATATGCTTGTGTTCATATTTTAGTGTTCTGTCTTCGTTACATGGCTTCTTATAAGCTACTTTAACTTCTAAAGTTCCTATTTCTGCAATCTTGCAGTGTATGAAAGATCAAACTTCTTCCATGAGTAAAACCCTAGCTGGTATGCGTGAGAATGCTCCATCATCATCATGTTGTGAGGAAACCTCAAGATGAATCTTGTAGTTAGGTTCCTCACATGCCTAATTCTTGATGATCTTTAACTCATCCTTCTTTATGTTCTTGGATTTCATAGTTCTTGATGTCGAGGCCATTTTCAAAATTTAGGGCTTCCTATGAAATGCGCAAAAATAGAGTTGTCAGTTCTGTAGAACTTACTATTTACTCTTGTAGCAAGTTCTGATCTAATTTGAATTGTTGTGTGTCAAGTTGTGGTCGTTCTATGATTTAGTTTATTTCTGCTCAAAAATTGCCTTGGTCACTCTACTCTGGTTGTCATGAACAATGAGTTGTTTTGTTTCCCTAAAATGCATGTCATAAATGCTTACCAACTCCTTAGTGTATGAAGACATAGTTCATCAGTGAAGACTTCATTCTCCTTCGGTGACAATCATAACATTTTGGAGCATTCATTATTCCTTCTTTCTTTTACCAACGGGTTTCGATGTCGCAAACAACTTGTTCACTTTGCTTGTTTACCAACGAGGCTTGGTTTACACTAAGAAACTTGTTTTCTTATGTTAACCAACACATCTCAGTAAGTGTAGGTAGTATCAGTTTTGAGTGTATACCGACAGGTTTCGGTATGAATACCCGATAGCATAGTTATCACATATTTTAACAAGTAATATCATGATTCATATTTACTTATGCTAATTTAGCATTATATCAACATATTATGGAACTGATGTAAAATAATAGCTTGGGTTAATGCAGTTCTATACTTACTTGTTATGCTTAGGTGGGGGTGGTGATGTCACCAGATCCATTGGATGGGGTGTCACAATTTGCATTGCTTGGTCCTTCTTCATTATTGTTTGAAGCTTTTCTCCACATTTTGTCTCTAGCTCTCTGAATGTCTTCAATGGTGTTTCCATTGGGATATGTGCTAGTCTCTGTCATTCGGTCTCAGCAGTCTTTCTTGAGATGACCAGCTTTATGATAGTGTAAGCATGTCATTCCTGGGGTAGTCCAGCCTCTAAACTTTATAGTCCACTGTCTCATACAATTTGCAGTAATGTAACCATATCTTCCACATGTTGTACAATTTTCCAAGTGTTTTAATCCCATACATACTGGTTACCGACTCTGTTCAGTTGATAGGGAGTTTCTTGACCTTTAGGTTCCATTCTTGCCTTTTCTTTTTCCAGCATTCAAGATTTGTGTGCCCATTCATTTTGCAAGTAGGACAACATTTGTCCATGTAGGTTTCCTTCTTTGGTTGTTTCATCTCAGACTTACATTCATATGCTTTATGTCCTTTCTTGTTACATTTATAACAAAATCCTATGAATGAAGATGTAGATTTAGGAATACATTTCATTTTGCCTCTGCATACGTTTGATGTATGGCCTTGCTTTCAACAGTGATTGCATGTCATCTTTCTTGGTCTTGAATTTGTATAGACATTCTTTGGATTAGTTTGATTTGATGACTCTCCATTCTTGGTGAAACCTAGACCGTTGTTGTCGTTAACTCTTCATTGTCCTTCAAGAAAAACATCTATTCTTTTATTGCTTTCTTCAGCTTTCTTGATAATTTCATTATGTTGATGCTGAATTCTTATTTCATGTTTTAACTTTTCATTCTCATCTCTCAGTTCACTAATAGCTTCAATTCTTTCAACGAGTTCAACATTTATTTTTTTGCCTCTTGACTCATAAGAATAATTTGATTTGTAATCTCATGGTGATGCTATGTAAGTCTTTGTATTTCAGACTCTTTTTCTTGTATATTTTCTGTGATCTTTCTTCTATCATCAATAGCTAGTATTCTTTCTTTCTCATCTTGTCTATCATTGTTCATGACATTAATCATCCTTACCATTTATGTCTCTTGACCGATTTGTAGATATTTAACCTGTCCAGCCAGATGTAGATTGATTTTAGTTAGGCTTATGATGCTTTCTTCTGATGTATCTGATGCTTTGCTTGTAGTTGATCATGAAGACTCAAAGAAATATGGTATCTCTTCCTCGTGATAATCTATCTCATTATAGCATGATTCCATATTCTTTCTTTCATCTAGCAGCTGTCTCATATTGATTCTAGATTCCTTATACTGTTCATAGAACATCTAAATTTCAAGCTTCTTACTCTCAATATTTTTATCAAGTCTTTACTTCTCCATTGTATGATCTTTTCTCTAAAGCCTTTAAGCTTTCCAAGAAGAGACTTAGCTCTGATACCAATTGTTGGAATTGATGGGAAGTATGTATTGAGAGGGGAGGGGTGAATCAGTACCTCTAAAACTTTTGTATCCTTTAATCAATTAACATTTGTAATCAATTGTATATCCATTCAATCTGATCTATAATATCTTGATGTGAGTTATATCAATTAATAACATTAACAGACATGTGAACATTCATAGAAACATTCATGAAATTTATTTGACACATAACACAAGATATGATATAACAGAAAACTCTTGTTAGGAAGTAAAAACTGTGGTGGGGATGACACCCACAAAATCTTTACTATCTGTAGATTGGAAGGGGTCGATTAAGTCTTACAATTTGATCACTTCTGATGATCTTCCCTATTAAGAGTATCGGTGGAGACATGTTAAAGTCTACTTTGTTAAGAGCTTTAGCAACACTGTTGAGTGTGCACTCGGTTAAGAGATTTTTGTTGGACTGTTTAATCCATCTTCCTTGAAAGGATTTTTACACTTTGCTCCACTTGTTAGAATGATAGAAAATTAAAAATTGACCTGGTAAATGCAATCTCCTATTGTTGATATAGATCCAATTTAGTTTACATGAAAAATATTTTCACATTATTGTGATTGAATAATACCTCCTATTCTCCGTAGCCTTTGTTCTTGGTTCTAATAACCAAAATCACCTTTTGCTATTCTTGTTCTTGAAACTCTCAATCTAATCCATAGATGTGCTC
The DNA here is from genome assembly GCA_018584345.1 of Thuja plicata. Classification (NCBI taxonomy): domain Eukaryota; kingdom Viridiplantae; phylum Streptophyta; class Pinopsida; order Cupressales; family Cupressaceae; genus Thuja; species Thuja plicata. The sequence continues at coordinate 428,282 of MU224439.1, forward strand.
ATTTGCTTCATTCATGTTCTCCTCTCTCTCTTCACATACTTTTTCATCCATGTATAATGAGTGATTGAATCATCTATTTATTAGATGGATTGACATCATCAAGTTTCAAGAAAAACAATGTTAACTCTAAGATCAGGTTTACAAATTGTACCTAGATCTCCTAGTCTATGTGTTTTAAATCAGTTAGACTTATTAAAGCACTTACATTCATGTATCTTGTCCCTAAAGAAATGGATTTAAAAAAAAAAAATATCCTATAAATAGAATAATCTTGCTTTATTTGACGTGAAATTCAGATCCACTTTTTGCGGGCTGCAATTGAATTTCGGTGTCTGTCTATTGGTTATGCTCTGACTGTCCTTTGGTTTTTTTCTGTCGGTTGCACTTTAACTATTTCGTCAATCTACACTATATCCTGCACGTCGGGTTCCTCTATTTCTTTCTGCTTTGTAATTTTGGTGTACACACTAAGTTGTGTCGTCGGTTCTCTTTGCACTTAGTCATCTTTGGTGATCTCTTTCTATCTAATCTTCGGTTTTCTCTTGTCCTGCCTTTTGGTGTATGCTTACCGAAAGTGTTGTTTGCATACTAATGGAAAATTAATGTCATCACAAAGAACCTTGTTAAAAATGGTTGTTCAGCTTGAGATTTAAATGTGAATACATACATAAAATTATGGTTAATTTGAACAAACTGCTAGAAGAGGCCAAGGGGATGATAGAGAAATTAATGAAAATTTTCAAAGACATCAATTGTGAGCTTCAAAGAAAAAACAATTGAGGAATTGTGTCGGTAGGTGATCTAAAGACAAAATATCAGTATAACATTGATGCCATAGCTTAACCTTATGTCTTTTGTAATAAAAATGTAAGGAGCTAGCTAGAATTGATGTTATCCTTATGTGGTATGCTAATCATCATAAGATTTTTGTTTCCAAAGAAGAAGAGATTAGGAGACAAGCACTAGTACAAAAATAACAATAAGTGACTAAATAAACTACCAGAAATTGCATATAAATGACTAAACTTAGTCATGTGACTATGATTAGTTTGTTTGCAGTCATTTATAATGTGACCAAATTTATGACTAAACTATTTTAGTCATTTATTTGATCATTGATTTGGTTGTTGATTTGGTCGTTAATTTGGTCATTTATTTAGTCATGGTAGTGATTTATTTAGTCATTAATTTAGTCATGGTAGTGATTTATTTAGTCATATATTTAATCATATATTGAGTCATTACTTTAGTCATTAATTTAATCATATTAAGTATGATGTGTAAATGATGTACCTACAAGAATGTTGCACACAACCACTCAATACAACTTTATATCAACGTGGTAGCATCAAATTTAACCAAATTGAGCCAATAAACATGTCAAAAACATCCTATTGCTTCCTAGCTAGAAGATTTACAAGAATTACATAAAATGCTCAAAAATTAAGCATGAATTCTTAGCAAATAGACAATATAGGATGGAATATTTCAGATGAAAATGCCTAAAATGCATGAAAAGATGTTCAATTAAGCTCCATTTATGATCAAATGCATAAAATTGAAACTATTTAGCTTAAGAACAAATGAACTAGATTATGCTAGAATGAAATTGACATTGATTCGATGCTGAAATGCACTATTCACCTATATGAAATGAGCTAGAATGGTTGCATTATAAAGATTTTTCTTGGAGGGAAAAGGATTCAAATTTGAATTTGAATTTGACGATTGAGATGCATCCATGAGGGATGGCTTTGATCAAATCTCAATTGATCCATGTGATTACCTCTTATTGGTTGGAGATTTGACTTTTTAGGCAAGTTGAAGGAATATTAATGTTTTGATTTAATTAAAAATTAATTTTCTTAGCCATATATTTTTTATTTTGATTTGATTTAAATGACCAAGATTAATTGATGAATTAATGCCTCTTGGTGAGTGATCTTGGATTATTGATTTTTGATGAATTATATATTTAAACCGATCTAGTTCAATTATATATTTTTTTTATTTATGAATAGAGGCCTTTTCTATTAATATATAAAAAGAGTACAATATTCACAAAAAGGACCAGGGGATAAAAAATCACCCCGCAAAGAGTCAATCGGCATCATGCTAGAAATATACAACTATTCAACAAAAAAAGCTTATAAAGAAAGCCCTCAAGCTGCGAGAGCGGTAGAAGAAGAGGGAGGAGGATCTTTATCATTGGGATTACCCCAAACATAGGGCACAGGAATCTAGTTGGGAAGCGACCACCCATCATATGTATCTTTGTCTTCATTATCTAATTCTCCTTCCTCCTACTTGGGAGAAATAGCAAGAGCCAAGTGAGGGATTTTATCAGAAGTGGCAAAAGGCCACACAGGAACATTGGTCGTCGGCCGAGCTAAAGCAACAGTAGTAGAAACAAGCAGAGGAGGCCAGCTAGTAGCCAAAGCCCTCCTAGCATGAGGAGAGGCAGAGCGGCGATGCCAAGAGCATGACATTATAGAGCGCCTGGCCGAGGAACTTCGGCTATGATGTTGGCGTCAGGGTGGCGTGCGGTCAACTGAGAGGGAATCCAGCGGCACCCAAGCTATAGTACATGGGGTATTACCCCAATGCTGTAGCAGATCTTGTAAATGGTAAACCTCAAGGGCCACCTTATCTGCTTGTACTTGAATCTCCATCATGACATTATTACATAAACATACCTTAGCATAAAGAGAAACATTGACATCTAGAAAGTTGTGAGTAAAAAATAACAGCATTATGGTCTTTCTATAAGGAAGATAAAATCTCCATCCTGAAAGCACGCCAAATCTAGGTATACCGGGAAGGCATTCTGGGTGAATCACCAAGGAGAGCCATATGCCATAAAAAATCCATGTATGCAACTCCAATAGTTTTGGGCTCGACGACAAAACCAAAAAATATGCATAATGGTTTTAGAATGCCCATAAAACGGGCATTTGGGATCAGGCACACCCAAGTGTCGGAGCCGCGATCCCAAAGCCAAACCCTAGTAAAGAAAACACCAAGAAAAATGAGCAATTTTGGGTTCAGTAATAGCATCCCAAATAGTGCGAAAATGCCAGCTCCAGGTCTTCTGGGAAGAAGAAAGATGCCAACGATGATTGAGCAAATCAATCATAGGAAAATGAGGCACAAGCCAAGAGTACCCAAGCTTGGTTTTGTAGTTGGTAAATGGCGTATCAGGGTACCATTTCTAGTCTTTCCACCAAGGTTTAACTGACTGAATTCCACTCTTATGCAGGAGATGCAATGGAATAGCAGAGACAAGCAAGTCAAAAGTCTGACGATCTGGACAAATGAGTCGGAACTAAACATGGAGATCATCCCAAGAGAGGAGACTCGTGGTGGCTCTGGAAAACAAATCCTTGGGTGTTTAAATGCCACATTTATGAAAATAAAGAGCACTTATCCCCTTGATTTTGGCCAGAGGAAGCCCTTGTTGAGAAAAATGAGGGTTGAAAGAGATCCCATCATGGAATCCATTGCCAACCCAGCAAAGCCAAGGATTGATAGCTTAATTTTGACAACAAAAGTACCTTGGATTTTAATAGGGTTCTTCATAACTAGAAGGGTTTGAAACCCAATCCCCTTCCAAGCCGGCTTGTGCAAGGGATATCCAGAAGAAATGCAATGTCGAAGTAGAATTTTTCAGGCCTCATCGCCTGTGAGATATCACACAATCCACTTTGCACAAAGGGCCAGGCCTTATTTCTATGTGTCAAGTAAGCCAAGCCCACCAGAGGCCTTAGGGAGACACCAAAATTCCCAGGCCACTCTGTGAAATCCATGATGATTAGCACTAGAAGCCCAAAGAAAATCCCTCAGCAATTTCTCAAGCTTCTTGTAGGAGGATTTTGAAGGAGCCCAACAAGAAGAGTAGTAAACATGTGTAGCAGCCGAGACCTTGGAGAAAATCTGAAACTTCCCAGAGAGAGAGTGTGGCTTGGTGATCCAATACGTAAGCTTGTTTTCAATTTTAGCTAACACAACATTCCATAATTTAGTAGAAGTGGTTTGAAAAGAAAAAGGAATACCAAGGAAATGAAATATTTCCCCATGTTGAATCCTGGACCATCCAAACTGAGAAAACCAGGGCAGATCAGGAAGGGAAGACTGCCTATAATACAAGGTTTTATGTCACTGGATGGCTGAACCAGAGGTTAGGAAAAAAGTTTCAAAACACTGCAAGGATGCCTTGATATTTTCTTCATCCTCTTCAAGAGTGAGAAAGGAATCATTGTCAAAATGGCCATTGACCAATTGCTAGGTAGAATTCGGTAGAGAAATCCCATCAACACAGCCCAAAGAAATGGAATGAGCTAACAAATAGCCAAGTCCCTCGGCTTCCAGAACATACAAGGCAAGAGCTAGAGGACAACCTTGCCGAATGGATCTGAAGAGTCCAAAGGTAGAAGATTGCCTTCCATTAATGGTGATGCAAGCAGAGGCATCTCAAAAAAGCACCTACACAGATTGAAGAAATCTGGGGCCAAAACCAAGAGTGTGAAGCATAGAAATAATGAAAATCCATTCAATGCGGTCATAAGCTTTAGCAAAATCAATTTTAAGAAAAATAGTTTTCTGTTGAGACTTACGAGCCCATTCCATATCTTCCCAAACCCCATAGATATTATCAAGAATAAATCTTGATTTGATAAAGCCATTTTTCTCTGGCTAGACAATTTGAGGAAGGATGTGATGGATCTTGAGAGCCAGAGCCTTAGCGATGATCTTATAGGAGACATTGAGCAAGGTAATAGGCCGCCAGTTGCATATATCCTTAGGATCCCCAGACTTGGGAATAAATTTAATGTTGCCTTTGTTAATAATGTCCCCTAGAGACTGGGAGTGATAAGATTTGAGATAAACCTAGTGTAAATAAGGACCAATGGCATCCCAGAGTGTTTTATAAAACTCACAGGGAAAGCCATCACAACCTGGGGCTTTATCATCAGCCATGGAAAAGACAGCTTCACGAAGATCCTACGGGGTAAGAAATTGATCACAGAAAGCTCGTTGGGAAGGTGAAACACATTGAGGCACGACAGTAATGCAATCATCAAGAGCTCGATCACTGGTAGGAGAAGATCCCTGAGTGGAAAAAATGTGTTTGTAATGACAAACAAAGGCCTGAAGAATATCAGGAAGCTCTGTGAGGAGGGATTGGCCTTCTTTAATCCTGGTTATGACCACATTGGTGTGACAGGCACAGAGAGAAGAAAAAAATTCTTTAGAGGCTTGATCTCTGAACTTTAACTACTGTAGCCGAGATTTGATCTGAGCACCTCTAGAAGCATAATTGTCTGCAACTTGCTTCTGTTGACACAGATGGGCAGGGTGAAGTTGCAAGTCTTGATTGAAAGGATCATGAGCTAAGGCCTATGTGGCAACACAAAGAGATTTGGTGTTGACATCATAGGATCTACGATGATAGATGGTGAGTTGTCTACCATATATGTGTAGAAAGTGTTCGGTACACTAGATGACATCATTCCACCATTGAATCTAGCCAGGTGATTGTGATGGTCAAGGCTCAAGGTTCCAAACCCAATGAATGTGGGCCATCATGGAGGCATCACTGAGAATAGAAGTATTAAAAAAAATTGAGTGGTGGGAGGATGAGACTTAGCTGTCTACCATACAATATTAAATTTAATGGGGACGTGATCTGACAAGGTCACATCAACAAGAGGAGTAATCGACAAGGCTTGTTTTTCAAAAAAAGAGAAAAAATATTATGCCAAAATCATGGCACGATCAAGCCATTTATGAATTCTGTTAGAAGCTCTAAAATTAGACCACGTGTGCCAAACCCCATTAGGATGATGATGACCAATATTGGGATAAAAAAGGCCCAATTTATTATGCATGTAATACCAGGCTTCCCGCTCACCAACTATCCATCGAAAAGGCAAAATTTCATCCTTGTCAGAAGCCACTTCGACCATATTAAAGTCACCACAAAAAAGCCAAGTTGCAGGTGGTAGAGAATCTGCAAGCCAATGCCAAAGATGAGATCTCTCAACAACATCATTGGGAGCATAAACATTAACTATGCCAAAAGAATGATTCTCAATAATGAAAGTGGCCCAAATAGATCTTTGCATGGGATCTGAGCCATGATTGATTAAAAAAGAATACCAACGAGAAGAGAGGAGAGTAAAAACTCCACCTCGACCAGCTTCATGTTGAGAACAAAGAGAAAGGCTCTTAGGCCAAATAAATTTGCAGGCAACATCAAGGAAAAAATAGAAATTTTAACTTCCTAGAGGCATAACACATCCAGATGACTAACAAGATGACGCATATCCTTGAAAGAACACTTTTTGGGCAGGTCTATCAGACCCCTAACATTCCATGAGATGTACTTCATGAGAAAATAGTGTCGTCCCTACCATCACCATCCGTAAGGGAAGCAAAACGTTTTGACAAATAAGCTGGAGTGAAATCATTCCCAGGAGACTCCATGGAAATATTTTGGCATTTTTTCTGAAATGCCCTCCAGCGCAGTCTCAGCACACCCATCAGGGCTGCGAGAGTGGCAAAAAATGGGAGAGGTGGAAATCGCAAAAGTTGCCTGAGGTGTGCGAACCCAAGGAGGGTTAACACTAGAATCAAAAGTATCCATCCCCTGCTGGCCAGGGTTTGAAATGGGAGAATTATTCTCAGCATGAGAAGCAGCTCGAACCGCTACAAAAGGAGGTGGCGACTGCGAAGTGGAAGCCGAAGCGGCAGGCTTGACCTGCTTGTTCTTGTGGCTGACTGTTACCCAGTCGTCTTTCTTGGTTTCTTCTTTTTTACACGAATCAGTGGGTCGCGAACCAGAATCCTTTGGAGGAGGTTTGGGATGAGGATCTACCAAAGGGTAGTCCTTGATCTTGTGCTCTGCAAATTGAAAATGATAACAAGTGTTGGGAAGGTTGAGGTAAAGTACCTTCTGAGAGAAGGTGGTCTCACCAACCTGGATCTCAACAGACTCTTTAAGGTCTCTGGAAAGGTCAACCTTAATACAGAGCCTCTTTTGAGGCTGAGGATTGAGAAAAAGGTCATGCTCACTATAGATAACCCTACTGAGCATTTGCACAATGACATGCTTGAAATGCCAACAAGGTGGAGGAAGACCATGGAACTCAACCCACACAAGAACTTTTAGTTTCTTGTCGTCAGAGACGGAAAAGGAAAACTAAAAGGGAAGCCCTAATATTCCAGGGTCCTTTGGCAAAAATGGCATCCACATGAGTGGGATTGGAAAAACAAAACAAAAAGAAACCTTTGGTGAGACTCTGAATGCCATCCAAACAGATTCCATGAGGAGTCCAGGCTTTCGCAAGCCAATCCTTAATCACATTTTCAAGAGTGTTGTGACCTAGAAAATAATCAATAAGAGTATGCATTTCAAGCCAAGAACAAGCATCATCAAACTCATGAATGGGTAAAACAATATCAAGCTGAGACATACCTCGTGGAACACTTTGAAGAAAAACTTGTGAGGTCTCTTGCTTGGTGGTGCCATTGTTATCCGTTACCAAAACAATACCACATCAACTACTGGGCTAATGGTGGCCGGGGTCATAAATACTAAAGGATTTCCCATAGTAAATGTGATCTGAAAGGACAAGAGGGCTCAGAATAGCGACGCGACTCTAAACCCTAGCAGAGCAAAAAACCATCTTTTCCTCAATTATATAATTGTGATTAGCTTTGAATCAAAATTCTTGATTAGGACACGGGGGACTTGATTTCAGCTTAGGGCTTCTGAGTTCATCAAACCATTTTCAGGTGATTACATTTGCCCCTCTTTGAATTGATGTGTGATCAGCACATTGATTCAAAGAACATCTGATGTTGACTAGAGATTGAATAGCTAGATATGAAGCGATGAACTATTCTTGATTAGAAATTAATTCCAAACTTGACTGAACAAAAAATGATTGAGGTTGCTGGAGATTCTAGATTTCTTGATGAAACCAATGTGATGACTAGGAAATCAATTTGATGTGGTGCGATGAAATTGATGCCCCAACTTGTTTTGATGTCAGATGATAGATTAAGACCTGGAATAATCAATTTGATGTGAAGCGGTGAAATTGATTACATGCCTGATTGTTGAGGATACTAACACCTAATCAATTTGATGTGAAGCGATGAAATTTATTACCGATATAGAGATGTCTGAAATCTTGATCAAATACTCAGTTTGATGTGAAGCAATGAAACTGATATCTTTCAATACCATATTTAGAAATATTGACCAAACAACCAGTTTGATGTGATGCGATGAAACTGATTTCTAGAAAAGATTTGAACAAATGATCAATTTGATGTGATGCGTTGAAACTGATCACTGTTGAGAATTTGATTGAGATAAATAACTTGATATGGATCCTAATAAAGTCACTTATCTCATGATGTTCCAATGAAGAGACTACCAATTTGATGCGGTGCATTGAAATTTATATCTCCACTGGTGTTTACAACTTGAATTTTGATAAGAGTGAGTAATTTGATGTGAAGTGATGAAATCACTCATTCTGAGATTAGCTAATTTTCTGATTTAGGAATGTCAACTTGATATGATGTTTAATGAAGATTCCCCTATTTGTTGGAATTTCAATTTGCTTGATAACTTGATTGATTGCGGAGTTAAATCAGAATTTGATAATGCCCCAGTTATTTAAATGATTTGGTAACATGATCACTTGATTAAGAATGATTGATTATGCTCCCTTGGAATCAAAATGGACATGATGATGAGATTTGCTTGATTTCCACGTGAAAACATCTGGATGATAATGATAAGCTTGGAATGGAAATTTTGATTCCAATAGAACTCCGTAGGACGAAGATAAAGCCAAAAAGGTGCAATTGATGAACAATAGTTTGGGTGAAAAGTTTGAAATTAATTACCCCCAAAAAAGAGATTAAATAGGGTAAAATATCAAAATTACTATTCATTTTTACTATTCACAGTGAGAGAATTGTAGATCCCAGAGAGAGAAGATGCCAATCCCTGTGGAGAAACATCGGTTCAAGGTCATCTAGCATCATCAGCATCCTGCCCACTACCCTCCTGTGGTATGTAGTCGATAACCTCTTGTAAATTTCATCATTAATGCTTGTTTATGCTCACAATTTTGAATTTCTTGCTTTCTTTTTGAAAAGTCATTTTAGGTCATTAGAAAGTCATTTCTAGAATATTTCATCATTTCTGGTAGTTTCCCACTGTAGAATAGTCTTTTATGGTCTGCCAAGTGTTGTCTCTGGTATGCGAAGCATCATTTCTGGAATGAATGGTTATTTCTGGGGAATACAAGGTTGTTTGCAGTCAAAACATCATTTGCGGTCTCTGAAATGTTGTTTTCAGGATAGTGAGCCTTAAACTTAGTTTTAGAGTTTGAAAATTTGTTAAGTCCAGATGTTGTTGTCTGTGTTAACCTGTTAGAATAGTTATCTTTTTAGTCTGACCTATTTTTACCTTCATGTCTGCCCCGAATATCTGATTTTACATGTATTTACATTTGTAGGTTGATATAGATACCTTACTGATGCGAGGTCCATACCCTCGTGTATTGTCTCTGATCTAATCTCTGTCCGCCAAGGATCGTCGAGATATCGCCCACTATGGCATAGGTTTTCTTCTGGAGATGCTCGAGTACAGGGTCAACAGAGGATTGTGAATACTTTGATTGAGCGATGGCATTTGGAACATAATAAGTTCCACTTGCCTATTGGAGAGATTATAGTGACCCAGAGGATGTGTGGAGGATTTTGTGCATTCCTGTGATGGGAGAGCTACCATACTATGATTCTATCAGACGTGGATGTATTGATGTTGTCGTTCGAGTGTTCCATGATCCTCTCATTGTGGAGAGACACATTACATGGGAGAGCATAGAGGGACAGACCTAGCGCTTCCTAGAGTCTTAGCAGGATTGATCGGAGGTTTCCTTGTGCCAGATTAGAGTGTGCAGGGATTCTTAGTAGGTTGGGGTCAATTTTTGGAGGATTTACTTCAGATTCCCCAACGAATGGATTGGGATTCCTTTCTCCTTGCTCATTTGTACCATGCTCTTCATCAGGTGGTCTATCGACAGGATAGATCTATGTCAGTTGGTTTGGTATTGTTACATATTTGGGCCTGGGAGCACATCCCAGTGACATGACCAGTAGTAGTGTGGTCTCGTCAGAGAGATGGGCCTTAATTAGTGATACACAAACGCAAAACATAATATTTTTTTTTTGTTTTGATAGCGATTGTTTGTTTTTAGAATTTTTGTGATTATTAGGGGCACAAACACACCTTTCCCTATAAAATTGGCATAGCATGAAAATATTTTCTCGTAGACTTAGGTACACACTCAAAAGCTAATCAGAATACAATCATCACCAAGTACGCATTGGCTCCAGTCATGATATTGTATTATCCGACTCCAAACGCTAATGAGAGCATAAAATGACGAGTATCTTGGGGCAATTACTATTTGTCTCGCACAAATATTATCAACTTTCGGTGGTGATCCAGGTAGCTTCTAAGCCTAGAGTGTTTAGTAAGGGTCTCCGTTCGATTGTATCCTTTATGTCCATGTAAGCGTGATTGAGGCGTATAGCCCCATAGAGCGTCTTGGCACAAGCAGTCACGTAAAATGTGATTGAGACTGTTAGGCCCTACTTTATGTTAGACGTGAGCCGTGTATAAGCTCAAATGCCAATCGACTCCCGAGGCTTTAACCCCAAAGAGTAAATTTTTTTAACATGAGTTTGAGTGGTGTGGCTCACACCTTGTTCTCACGTGGGTCATCCCGGGAGATTTTTTCCTCGTCAACAGACCCAACTAAAGGTTAAAATAGTAAAAGAGGATTGGCAACTTAGGAGTCTAGATTTATGATTCTTTATGAGGAAGAAGAGCATACTCTCCTATCCATGTCATTGTCTCCTATCAAACACACAAAACACTTGTTCATTCCCTCAAATTACAAAAATCAACTCTTAATTCCCCTTTTGAGTTTCTGATTTTCCACTTGGGAAAAGAGTATAATCCTCTAGTTGAATTAAAAATCAAATTTGAATCCGGCTTTAAGGTGTCTAGAAAAGAATTTAATCAAACAATTGAAGCAATTGATTTGTTCATTTCCCCCTATTTCTATCCAAAACCTAATTCAAGGTTTGAGTTTTTGATTTTCCAAAGGAAAAGAGCATACTCTACTCAAATTATGAATCAAATAGCAATTGTATTAAGTTCTAAACATAGTTTGTTTGATTTTCTCAAATGGCAACCTGCAATCACTCATTAGTAGTTTTTTGTGTGTTTTGTCCAATTCTCTCACCAAGAATTCTTTGGGTGCCAAATTGTGATGTGTAAATACTGTACCTGCAAGAATGTTACACACAACCACTCAATATGACTTTATATCAACATGTTAGCATCAAATTTAACCATATTGAACCAATAAACATGTCAAAAACGTCATATTGCTTCCTAGCTAGAAGATTTACAAGAATTACATAAAATGCTCTTAGATTAAGCATGAATTCTTAGCAAATAGACAATCTAGGATGAAAATTTTCATATGAAAATGCCTAAAATGCATGAAAAGATGTTCAATTATGCTCCATTTATTATCAAATGCATGAAATTGAAACTATTTAGCTTAAGAACAAATGAACTAGATTATGCTAGAATGAAATTGACATTAATCCGATGCTAAAATGCACTATTCACCTATATGAAATGAGTTAGAATGGCTGCATTATATAGATTTTTCTTGGAGGGAAAAGGCTTCAAATTCAAATTTGAATTTGACGGTTGAGATGCATCCAGGAGGGATGGCTAAGATTAAAGCTCAATTTATCCACGTGATTACCTCTTATTGGTTGGAGGTTTGACTTTTGAGGCAAGTTAAAGGAATATTAAGATTTTAATTTAATTAATTTCCTTAGCCATATATTTTTTATTTTGATTTGATTTAAATGACCAAGATTAATTGATGAATTAATGTCTCTTGGTGAGTGATCTTGGATTCTTGATTTTTGATGAATTATATATTTAGACCGATCTAGTTCAATTATATAATTGTGATTAGCTTTGAATCGAAAGTCTTGATTAGGACTTGGGGGACTTTATTTCAGATTATGGCTTCTGAGTTCATCAGACCATTTTCAGGTGATTACATTAAAGTACGATGAAATCGAACCACCATCCTTGTACTTGTAAAGCAGGTGCTCTTCGATTGAGCTAATACCCTTTAAAGAATAATCATCATAACCTACATAATTGAATCGTGATAGTAATATCACAACCTACACAATTGAATCATGATAGCAATATCACAATTTTAATTGATCTAAAAAAACATTTCCTAAAAATCAAAGAAAATAAATGATGGTAAGCAAGTCTTCAAGAAGATTGAAAAGTTTGAATTATGCACATAAATTTTCAATTCTTAAACTTCCATATACCTTGAATCTCATCATTTCTCAGATTTGGTAAAGGAGTCCATTCAATTTGTCATATCTAAATGAATATCTAAATTGTTAATCTGAGATGTCGTCACTTGCTGCTTCTGCAGGTAACTGGCTTTCGATGAAGGATTTGGAGATAAAGAAAACAATTGTGGAAGCTTCAATGTAGTAGTTGGTGGAACCAACTCTAACTGTGCTGGCGAATTGACATTTTACATAATGGGAGTTGTAAATTTCACGCCATTCTGTAGAGGTAGCCTAAAAGAGGTCAAGCACGGGCACCTTATGTTACCTAATCTAGATTCTTGGACTCATCTTCCCCTACTGCATACCATTCCGCAGAATCCACGTTTTCAGCGTGAGCTAATCCATTTTCCCATTGATGGCAGTTGCAGGGGACTTCCATTTTTCTCAAAGACTTCATTACAAAACACAATTATCGTCATGTATGATAAGTGTGGAAGTTTAGTTGATGCTCGCAAAATGTTCGATAAAATGACAGAAGCAAACGTCTTCTCATGGAATATGATGATTGCAGCTTACAGAAGACATGGGTTCCCTGCAGAGGCATTGACATTGCTTCAGGCAATGCAACGAGCGGAAGTCCAACAGAATCAATTCACCTCTGCGATAATTCTTTCGGCATGTGCCAACCTGCGAGCACTGGGACAGGGTATGGAAATCCACCAACAATTAATTCAAAGCTGTTTTTTGTCAGACGCTGTAGTTTTGAACGCCTTGATGGACCTGTATGCAAAATGTGGAAATATGCAGAAGGCACACCAATTGTTTGAGAAAATACATAATGTAAATGTGGTCTCATGGACCACCATTATTACAGGATATGCCCAAAACGGTGATCTTGACAAGGCTCTAAGGCTTTTTAATAAAATGCCTCAACGTACTGTCGTCTCCTGGAATGTAATGATTGCAGCATATATCCAAAATGGTTTTATTGATGAGGCTTTTAGGCTTTTTAAGAAAATGCCTCAACCAAATGTGGTGTCATGGAATGCCATGATTACTGGATATGCGCAAAATGAGCTTGGTGAGAAGGCTTTGGAGGTTTTTAAAGAAATGCAATTGGCTGGTGTAAAACCAAACCCGGTAACCTTTGCTAGCATCCTTCCAGCATGCATGAAAATGAGAGCTTTGGAACTTGGTATGGAGATCCATCGAAGAACACTTGAAAGTGGATTATTATCAGATGTCCTAGTTGTGAATACCCTGATAGCCATGTATACAAAATGCGGAAGCATACAGAAGGCACGTGAATTGTTTGACAAAATGCCTACACAAAATGTTGTCTCATGGAATGGAATGATTGCTGGATATGCACAAAATGGACTCCCTGAAAAAGCTTTGGAGATTTTTAAGCAAAAACAACAAATATATTTCCAATCCGATCAGTTCACCTTTGCTACCGTCTTGCTAGTGTGTGCCAACATGAGAGCTTTAGGACAGGGTATGGAGATCCATCAAAAAATAATTGAAAGCGGATATTTGGCGGATGTTGTAGTTGCGACCAATCTAATAAACATGTACGCAAAATGTGGAACCATACAGAAAGCATGCAACTTATTTGAAAGAATGCCACAGCGAAACACAGTCTCGTGGAATGTGATTATTGTAGGATTAACACAAAATGGTTTTTTATACGAAGCTTTAAATCTTTTCAAAGAAATGCCTCAACAAGATGCTGTCTCATGGACTACACTTATTTCTGCATACACACAAAATGGGCTTGTTGGCAAGGCTCTAGAAATGTTTAAGCAAATGCAATTGGCAGGTGTACAGCCAAACCCGACAACCTTTGCTAGCATCCTCCCAGCTTGCGCCAAATTTGGAGATTTGGGGCAGGGTATGGAAATCCATCAAAAAATAATAGAAAATGAGTTTTTGTCTGATATTGTTGTTGCAAATGCCCTCATAGACACGTATTCAAAATGTGGAAGCATACAGAGGGCACGCAACTTGTTTGACAAAGTGCATAATGCAAACTTGGTCTCATGGACTACAATGATCGCAGGATATGCCCTGCACGGTGATAGCAAACATGCCTTTGAACTCTTTGAACTAATGAGGCACTCTGGATCTAACCCTGACAATGCAAGCTTTGTCTGTGTTCTATTTGCATGCAGCCATGCAGGCCTTGTGGACGAAGGCTGTAAATACTTTAACCGCATGACTGAATCTTATCGCATTATGGCTACAATTGATCATTACGTATGCATTGTTGATCTCCTTGGTCGTGCTGGCTATCTTGAGGAAGCTTTCAATTTTATTATTAAAATGCCCATAAAACCTGATGTGGTCGCGTGGCTTTGTTTGCTTGGAGCTTGTAGATCGCATGTAAATATGAGGCTGGGTGAATTTGTAGCAACACTTATATTTGAGTTGGATCCAAAAAATGCTGCGCCCGATGTTCTTCTCTCAAACATTTATGCAGGAGTAGGCAGGTGGGATGATGTTCAAAAGGTAAGAAAATTGATGGAAGACAGAGGAATAAAAAAGATGCCTGGATGTAGTTGGATTCAAGTCCGCAAAACAATACATGTTTTTTGCGTAGGAGACAGATCACACGCACAAACAGAAGAGATCTATGCAAAGTTGGAAGATTTATCTTGGCAGATGAAGACAGAAGGTTATATGCCAGATAGAAGACATGTGCTTAATGATGTGGAGGATGAAGAGAAAGAAGTGTTTCTATGCCATCACAGTGAGAAGTTAGCAATTGCATTTGGGTTATTAAATACACCCACTGGAACAACTATTAGAGTCATCAAAAATCTTAGAGTCTGTGGTGACTGCCATACTGCAACGAAGTTTATCTCCAAGATTGTTGCAAGAGAAATTGTTGTGAGAGATGCAAACCGGTTCCATCATTTCAAACATGGGCAGTGTTCTTGTGGAGATTACTGGTAATGCTTCGTGAAGCAAGCTATAAACATAACCTTGCGTTATAACAAACCTCATGGGTTCAGTTCTTGTTCTAAGAAGTAATCAGATTTTTCTGAGTTTCTGAAGAAGTGTTGGTTGCAAGTGTTTGTGGTACGAGACCATCTTGATGACTTGATGAAATCTGTACGGCTATGGAAGCTAGAGTAGGAGGCAGCAGAACAGAAAATGCAGGAAGAGATTACTGGTAATGCTTCGTGAAGCAAGCTATAAACATAACCTTGCGTTATAACAAACCTCATGGGTTCAGTTCTTGTTCTAAGAAGTAATCAGATTTTTCTGAGTTTCTGAAGAAGTGTTGGTTGCAAGTGTTTGTGGTACGAGACCATCTTGATGACTTGATGAAATCTGTACGGCTATGGAAGCTAGAGTAGGAGGCAGCAGAACAGAAAATGCAGGAAGAGAGGAATATGCTTGAAAGAAATAGAAAGCTGCTTTGCCAGCACAAATTGGGAGAGGCGGTCTTACAATCAATTTTAATCCTCAATTCTTGATTTTTCTGTGCAGGTGGGCTTTTTTTTTCACTAATTGGGCTAATAGGCTATCATACAGTAAATTTTTCAAGTAACGAAAATTTGGTAGTAAAAATGTTTTTTAATGTAAAATAAAAGAATTTGGAAGAGCACAACATTGACCAAGAGACTCTTTTAACTCCCAAAATTACGGGGATCTTAAATCATCCAAGATCTATTCCTTATGTATCCAAATTCAGTTGAAAACGACACATTTTGTATGAAATTACTGGTCAATAATGAAGCCCAAAAAAGAATGTTATGGCAATGGCGACGTCAGTTCAGAGGTGAATGTTTGGTTGAGAGAATGGGATGACGAGGAGGACGAACTTTTCTTCAACTTACTGTATTAGGCTCGTCTGAAGGTGCAAAGGCACGATACTGAGATAGTTGGGAATGAATATGTGGCAGTCTAAGATGACTGCACTTCTATTTGTGGGTTGCAGAAAGGTTTTCAAATCCCTCGGACAGTTGATTCGTCGTCCTAGCTCCCTTCAGGGTTCCTCTTGATTGATCATTGCATGAAGTCTCCCCAAGTAGTGGTTCCTACTCGGATCACTAATGGTATTGACCAGACTGTTGCTGGAATCGTGAAATCTCAATAGTGTTTATGGCTTCTGGTCGGGAAGCGATGTGGTTTGATAAATCAGTTGTTATGTCAATTTAAACCAGAAATTTGATTAGGGCAGCCTTGATCGAGGGCTGATAGTTTTGGTGCGAGGTTTCACTCCATCGAGGAGTCTCCCATTTAACATGCCCAGGCTTTGTTGCTTCCTGGTGAACCCCAACTTTCAAGGGTTTTGGATGGGATTGCAGTTCAAGTTGGCGCTAATTCTATTGGTCTAATGGGGGATGGATTCCAATCCAATGCTTCCTTGCACGCTTTTACGACATTGCTTGGTTGAAGCTCATCTCGTTTTGAACAATTCTTGCATCATTTTGAAGGTGCCTGATGATGTCATTGACCATGCTGCTGCCTGAATGGGATATACTCTCATTGGGTGGTTTTCAGGGTTCCATCCAAATATTGATTTGTTTGAATCTAGATTCTAATAAGGTGGTGTGTGCTTGTTCAAATTCAAGTGGTTGCTATGACATGGATTTTGCTTATTTTTCTTCTAAACTTTGGCGGAGACCATGAGAATTCACCGAGGAGGTTCTTAGTGTAACGGTGACAGCACTATTAATTCCCATTGGCAGCTATTATTGACTTTGGCCTCATTTCTAGAATACTTGCTGTCTCTCTTGAATACTTGTTGTCTTTCTTGACTATTGAGTCCCATATTAAATATATGGTTGTGTATATTTATGTTTGTAGTTGATAGTTGTAGGTCTTTAATATTATGGTTGTAATATTGGTGAATATGGCTGAACACCATAATGT
>MU224439.1:480310-505357 GCA_018584345.1 Thuja plicata
TGTAGTGAATGTAGTGAGGAATTCATAACAAATGTAGCCATTCCCATACTAGTTTTTAGTATACTATTTTTGTTTATTTTTTTAAACTTTTAAGGCAAATAAAATTTCCCCTCTTATGTAGTATTCTTGAATGTTGCAGAGGTTTATCAAAATTATTAATGTCTGGATGCAGCTTACTTATGAAATGACCAGGAAGTAATAAGTGGAATTTACCATAGTGATCAATGAATTTGTGGTTTTCAATGAGCTCATGTAGGTATAAAGGGATTTTTGGTCTCTGAAAGTTGTCTTTTCCTTGAAGTTGTGTTCATAATTAATAAGCATGACTTGAACTTCAGGTAGAATGGAAACATCAATGAACCTTTCCTTCCCAACTTTAGGGCATAGATGTAGAAATAGCAATGCTTGTGTATAGAGGGTTTTTGGTTAGTGTGATATTCATCTTTCCCTTGTAACAACAGACCAAAATGCAGTCCAAGTTTGGCCAACAAAAACTTACAAAGAAAGAACAAAATGTGTCCTACTCCCACCCCACAACAAAACACAACTCAAACATATCCAACACTGAATCAAAGATAGCTCAACAGGGAAAGCGTAACAAAATCTGTATACAAAACCCCAAATTCGACAAGGTGTACAAAACCCCAAATTAAAGATTTGAGTTACAGCCATTTGAAACAGAGCTCGGTGAAAAGATTAATAAGAAACTACCAACATGAGAATCAAACAAATCGCTCCTTCTGAAAGCTACTGACGGCGGACCTCGCGGTGAAAGCTACTGAAAGCTCCATAAGCTACTGACAGCGGACCTCGCGGTGAAACAGTGACCATCCGCAAAACCATATTCGCGCGCCTTATTCCCATTTACAATCCCCACGGACCCGACGACACATCAAATGGGGTTAATAAAAATGCATTTTTGGGTTTTAATTTCTAATTCCACCTATTCGGTGGGAAGATGATGCCACCCATTTTGGTGGCTAAACCCGGTTTTGCTCGACGAATCCCGAATTGCAATCTACGGAAACAAACGTCGAATTTGGCGAAAACAGGAAGTGTCAATTCCAATTCCGCCCCACTTCCGCGAAACAAACGGGGCCTAAAGGAGATAAGCCCAGCCCTATATTAAACGGTGGCTTGAGGGGCACTAAAATCGAGGTTGTCTTAGGCAAATTTGAAATTAATTTTAAGCCCTCCTTGATTTTCGATTTTAATTGGAAGGTTGTTTTTTTTGGGCCCATGCTAGTAGAATTCAATTCAATTCAGCCCCCTGTCCCTTGCATTTATTTAATTTTTGAAATTGGACAAGGCATGATGGTGATCAACCTTAATTAAGGCCCAAGTCGGCCTAGGAGGGAGAGTTTGCAATGGATTTAAAATAGTCCAAGGGGTGCGATTTTAATTAAATGTCTTTATTCTCTATACAAGTCGTCCCCCTTTGGAAATCAGAAGGGTATTTAAGTGGTATTCCCACTTCATTTTCACAAATAAACAAAGACATTTCTCTCTGATTTGGTAGCAAGTCCGAATTTCCTTGTGTTGGGCGATTTGGTGTTTAAAGACAAACAAGAGGGTGCAAATTCCATTGTGCAGGCTGGGAAAACCTCCTTACCCCCACTTCCAAGCACTCCATTTTCAAGCAAAGGTGGCGAGGTATTTTGAATATCATTTCCAGCCTCTAGGACCAACAAACAGCAAGCTCGGCCATCGAATTTCATCATTTAGCATTCTGATTTGACTGGCGCAAGATCAAATTCCCTCTCTCCACCTGGGCAAATAGCGAGTTTGATAGAGATCAAGAGAAGATAGCAGCCCTCTCAATCCACCATTTCATGGAACATCATCCTAGGA
Source organism: Thuja plicata (assembly GCA_018584345.1). NCBI lineage: Eukaryota > Viridiplantae > Streptophyta > Pinopsida > Cupressales > Cupressaceae > Thuja > Thuja plicata. The sequence goes on from MU224439.1 coordinate 482,162, forward strand.
CATTCTGATTTCCTCTTTGCATTCGAATCAGAGTTAGAGTTGAAGGGCTGGAGTGAAATCAAGGTTGAAACATTTCCAGATTCAGTCCTTGTGTTAATTTGTTCTTCATTTCCAGAATTTGAAGCTTACCTAATCTCAGTTTTGAAAGCATTTGAAGACTTCTCCTTCCCCATTTTCATTTTCAGAATTATCTTCCGTTGGGGGATTAGTTTTCATTTCCTGTTTTGGAGAGGTAAGTTGGATTAGTTGTCTTGTTCTAGAGGACTGATTTGAGAATTTGCAAATGTTGACCTGGGTTGATCAATTTCATTTAAGGACATATTTCATGATGTTTAACCCAAGTCTTGTGTTTTGAACGTTGATTGTTGATGTTGATGTGTTTGGACAGAATTCTAGGAAGGATTGAGCAAGGTTTTGTTGGAGCTTCTTCTTTGACACCACTTCCATATCTTTCTCAAGTGATTGATTAGCCAAGGGACCAGCAAGATATTTTATTTTCATCTTTTTCATATATCTTGCATAAGAGAAGGTAAAGGGTGCAAGTTTGGGCACCTTGTAATTCTGATTTTGGATTTGGTTGTCTTGGAGGAGATATTTCATTGTCTAAAGTTCACCAACAGGGTGGTGAACTTCCCTTGGTTTCGTTTGATTTCTTAGCTTAGTTTTGTTGTTTTCATTTCCTAACTAGTTGATCAAACAAAGCAACACACTAATTTTTAACTAAGTTGAACAATCAAAGTGCAAATCCTAAGCTAACTAGTTGGAAAGGGCTAAGTGAACTTTAAAATGAACATCAATTCAACAATCAATAAGTGCTAATGGTAATAAATGAACATCAATATTTCAATAAACAATTCAATAACAAATTTCTAATGAACATCAATATTTCAATGAACAATTCGATAGAAGGTTGAAATTTTATAATCTAAGTTTGGAATCATGTAAGCACTAAATTTTTAACGTTAATTGAACTTAACAAATAAAGCAATCTTAAATCGATTAACTAGTCAAAAGATCAATTCTAATTTGGCAAGACTTATTTTGGTTAAGTGTGGCAATTCGGGCTTTGTGGTGTGTAGTTGGAAGAATAGCTAAGGCTACCTCCTCTAAGAGGCAACGGTTGGCTCAACTCAAGAGGGATACTGGAGATATGATGTCAAAGTCTCTCTTTCCATCCAAGAACAAGAAGGTTGGGGATACCAACCTAGGACCGGTAAACATGACAATAATGAAGAACAAACTGACAAGAGGTACCCCCTCAAGGTTTGCCATGAGGATGTTTCAAAATAGAATCATACAAGCAGCCGCTTTCCCTCCCACCTTACCATGTCCGGAGTTGGTAATGAAATGTGCAATTTACTACGATTACTAGTCCAAGTCAGTTTGTTACGGCAAGGACAAAAGGGTGCTTACCAATCTAAGTGATCTAGCTATCGGTGAAGTATTTCATATTCCACACCATAAGAATGTCACTTGCATGACAAAGGATCAGGCAACCAAATATTTCAAAGATAACATCGATCACCATCTGGCTCGCGCATGTCAAGAATGGTTGAAAGAGCCAAGGAAGCCACATTCGAGATTGCCTAAGTTTACAAAGTCGGATTTCAAGGAAGATTATGGCGATCTCATCATGATGTTGGGGAGAGACATGGGTGTTCCACAGACTGCACTATTCGAGCCATGGATGTACTATTTCATCAAGAAGATGGCAAGTGGAGAGGTAATGTTTGATTGGGGACAGATCATAAGCAAAAATTTGGATCTCCAATTGAGATTGGTCCAAGATTCAAATACATTTTACATGGGATCTTACCTCTTCTACATGATAGTAGGCTTGTACCAATGTCCAAGATTGAAAGCATTAGGTGAAGTCGGGAAAGAGCAAGGACAACTCCATCTGGGCAGTGGCAGGCACTTCAAGATATATTATGATGCCTTTGTCATGAAGACAGTAAGAACATTGCAAGGAGCTCCTCAAAGGCGACTCGCTCCTGATGTTGAGAGGTTGGTAAAGAAGTATGGTTGTTGGTACATCCAGTTTGAGAGATTCACCTATATCAGGGTTGCAGGAAATACATGTTGCCCAAAGAAGCTTCCAAGGTATCCACCAGGCAGATTGGTAGTGATGGAGGTAGCCAAGCAGCTTGGCCATTTTGACAAGATTCAAAAGCAAAAGAGCAACAGGAGTTGTGTTTCCACTCCAAACTGGAGAAGACAGTTGCCACAATCCTACTGCCATCGCAACAGCGGCGGAAGAATTAGAATTTTACGCCTTGGCACTCTATGAAGGAAGGCAAAGCTTTGACCCCAACAAGAAAATCAAGACAACTTATGGAAGCACATACAGACATATCAACCACATTGAAGATTATTGGGCTAATGCGGATGATGATTTTGAAGTAAGAAAGAGAGCCTTCTCTAGGCTTACGGTTGATTAGATGAGGATTTATAGATGGAGAGAACTCGATATTCCTGACCAACTAGTGGATGATGAGAGAACATTGAGAGCAGAATTTGAATCGGTAAAGAAGCTTGAGTTGGAGGCTATTGAATGGAATAGTGATCATGATGAAGCCAGTAGATTTACACACCTAGGATTTGTTCAATAGGAAGATGACTCGATTGCAAACAGAAGGTACCCCTCTCACATAAGAAGATGAAGTTAATAGAAGAGGTTCTAGAAGAGTCTTTTGGACAACATATAGATGTTGGCGACAAGCAGGCAGCAGTGAATAACTTGAAGAGAAAGGAATTGGAGAATGCAAAAGGGAAAGAAAAAGAGTATGATGAACTACCAACAAAGAGGTAGAACTCGAATGTTGTACCATCCAGGGAGAGTACCACTTCAGCCCAGAATGAAGATGACGTTGATATAGAAGAAGAGGCATCACTTGAAGTTCAAAATCCTCCAGTGGGTACAGTTACAATTCAGATTACTCTCCACTTACCCAGAATCAGACAGCCAAAGGTTCTTCTGCCCCAGAGAATAGAGAAGTAGAAATGATTGATGTGGATGCCCTATTAGTTGACGTTGGAAGTCAAGGACCAAGAAGAACTGATGAAGCTCCACCTATGATGGATGAACCGAAATGAGTCTGGCACTCGTAAGGTTCAGATTGCTATTCCCATAGCGAACAAGGCAATTGATGATATCCAGGCCCATGAGTATGAGATAGTTGAGCATGAGCTAGGGACTACCACTAAGGAGATTGATTGTGAGGAACTCCGCGAAGGCATTCACGCTCTCAAGGAGAGGTTAGAAAAGGAAATAGAGGAAAAGAACAAGTATGAAGAAGAGAGTCAGAGAATGAAGGCTTACTACATGGATGCTTGTAGGCCAATCTGGCAGTTGGATCATGCAGTTATGTCACCACTTGCATTGGAGCAAGGAGATAATGATGATATGGAGAATGCGAGGATCGCTCTACAAGAAACCAAATCTTGGGTTGACAAGAATATCCAGGCAGAGTTGGCTTTCTTGCCAAATTTCGTAAAATAATTTCAAGCACTTGTGGTTCTTAAGGCCATGTTCTATGCCTTCAGTGACATTTGGAAGGATTTCCTCCCAATCAAAGACAAAAGACTATTCCCCGGTTGCAGGCTATGACCAACACTCTAGATAAATTGTTAGAAAGAAAAAAAGTGATTAAGGCTGGTGAGAGAGACATTATTGGGACATGGTATTTCGCCTTACTCCACAAACTAGAGGTGTTGGAAGGAGTCAGGAATGAGATTGCTCATCTTAGCATCATTGTTCACAACAAGATATCAAGAATTTTAAGCACAACATGGGTTGCCTTTAGCATTGAAGACATCAAAGAAGACAATGTTAATACAGAAACTTTGACTACGAAGTTGAGATCTTTTGAAGGAGTTGTCATTACAGAAGAACATTTGGAGGCTCTTTCATATCTCAAGTTCCTCATGAATTTCACCAAGGATGGTTTAGCTAAACAAGAAAAGACACTAGCTACAACGAACGAGATGGATGCAGCTGAAAAGAGGATTCGATACACCCCTTCCCCTTCTTTGGAAGAAGTTAACAGTGTGCTAGCCAAGCTCCTTGATTTGGCTAGAAGGATGAAAGACAAAGGAAAGATTATCTTAGAAGATCATTTGATGTAAACCCATGTGGCTATTTGCTTTCATTTTGGGTTTGGGTAGGTGTTTGATTCTGATTGGTTGGCCACTTGGCACCATTTCATTGGTTGTCATCTTTATAATTTTGCTATTGGTCCATGGGATGAGGTGTCTTCTTCTCATTGGTCGATAGGGTGGCAATCCTAATTTGGGTTTATGGGATGTAATCTGGGCCACAGATTCTGATTTAATCTTGGTTGTTCGTTGTACTTGGATCTCCTATATAAGGCCATTTGCTCTCATTTGTAATGGTGGTTGGAGAAAATTGTTGCTAATATAATGCCAAAATTATTCTACTTGTCATTGTTGTGCATTGCATAGTGATTAAGTTTGATCAACTTTGTGTTATTGCATGGTGCTCTTCTTCCACAATTAAGATAGGATTTTCATTTCAAGTTGTTAAAGTAAGAGTAGAGATAGATTGTAGATTGCATTCAAATATTGGTGGATGTTTGATTGGATTGACTCAAGTATACTAGGCCATTAGCCTCCTTGCTGATTGTAAGGAAGCCTTGTTGGTAAGCTAGTCATCGCACTTAAGTTCAATTGGCATTGGATCCTTAGTTTATACTTCTAAGTTGGATTAAGGAAAAGGTGTTGATTTGAAAACCATTTGAGATCCTTTGAAGCTTTGCACTGAGTGATGAGTGAGGTTGAGGTCGCTGACAAGACTTCATTTAGTAGAGTCCTAGTCCATCCGCTAATCCTTCCATTCATAGTTAGAAGTAGTAGTAGTAGTTTTAGAAAGTTGAAAGTGAAATTGAAGTCGAGAGAGGTATTTGAGTATACATTGCAAAGCTAGGTGTGACTACTGATTGAGAAAATAGCGTAAGTTCCCTTAAGTGATTAACCAGCAAATCACGTCATTTCAATTGAGCTATATATCAACAAATTTTAGGAACCTTGGAGTCATTCCATGATCTCGAATTGCAAAGCTTAGCATGGGAGATGACTTTGTTCAAGAGAGGGTTTGATGTTTTGCGTTTCACCTCGAAGCATTGAGTGTTTAATCATGCATGTTATGTAAGTGGAACAAAACTCGCATCAACAAGTGGGTGCTACAATATTTAAAGAAGAGTTACGTAAAAAGGCATATCATAATGGGAATGGATAGCGTATTTGCATAACATCAAAACAAAATCAATTACAAACATTCAAGCAATTGAAAACTCAATAAACAACTACTGTAAAGAGCAACATATTTCATGTCAACCATTAAAAATCATGTTCTACAACTGATTGTGAATGACATATGGTTACAAGATCTCTAGTGCATAGAAGTACTTGGTGACAAGTCTGAAATAATGCAATTACTATTTGTTGGTAGTAGCATCCATTACAAGCATAAATGAACTAATGGATGAACTGTTATTTAAATTCATCCCTATTGCTGGCTCATAATAAATAATGAAATCTAGCAGTCCCATAAAAAATGGAAACACCTTAAAGTATACCAGATGCTCAATTACTAAACAAAATCTTTTAAGAATCTTAACAATATTAAGAACGTAAATTGCTTAGGAAGACCAATGAAATACCATATACATTTGGGATTGACCATTGTATTCCCCTCTTAAGGCAGTGTATACTCTCATGTGATTGTTCTGCCAACTTGAACTCTTTATAATTGAAAAATGTGTTTGTAGTACTTGCAGCTGCATTGGTTTCAAAGTTTTCACTAATTTGTATTGTATAGGTTTGAGAAGCTTGGTTTTCCCATAGATGAAACACACAATATATCTTTTTGGAACCATTTCTCATAGAGACATAACATTAGAAATTGTGGTCATGAAGGTAGAGTGCCCTGACTCTATCAGCATGTGCCCTCTATAAAGTCCTAAATTCCAATAGAGAAAATAATAAAATCAATCGCAGTTGATGTGAAGTTCACACCATAACATGCCCACCATTGATTGATCATGGATCAGAGGTTTGTAACTTACCTATCAAAATGTGAAATGCTTTATTTTATCATATGGCACCTGACAATACTGGTTTTTTAATAGGATATATTTTATATGTAAGCTTTGAGTAATACCTAATAAAGGAGTATCCAAAACAAGGAGTTATCCATCTCAATACTGACCAGCAACATGGATTACTTTTAAACTGTACTACTTGCTAAAACAATTTATGCTAACTAGAGCACGCAAGAATACTTGTGTATATGTTGTAACACTTCGGTATCCATGCGCACCTTAACTGTGAGTTTTAGAGGGATCTCTAAAGAATAAATCTCCATATGTGGAAATTCATTATTTCAGCTCAAGTGAAATCCATTCTTACCATGATACTGGCATTTGAACTTGATGACTTGTATAAGAAACATAACAGATTTTTTCCACACCGAAAAGTCCTGAGTTTTCGAGGTCACTTCTTGTTCCAAGAGCCCATTGTCCTTGATTAATGATAGAACCCAGTTTTCTTATATAGACATACATGGACTTCAATCTTTGTGAATTCCAAGCATTATAAAATTAGTTTTTATCAATATAATTATTACCTTCTGCTCGTAGAAAAGTATTTATTATTGTTTAAAAATAATTACCCGCTTCTTTATTTCAATCAATGTTACATGGTGGCCTTAGAAATGTCTACAAAACGCCTATCCTGAAAAGGAAATGTTCCAGAAGAGCAAGGGGCATGTGATTGGGATGGCAAGCGATGCACCCTTCCATCCTAGGGATGGGCAGGCCCTCTCTGAGTAACCGGAAAGAAAAAAGAAAAGTGGATTTGAGATGATAATGAAAACAAAACAGTGAATTTGAGATGATAGTTTTTGAACATTTTTGGATTCTGTTATTGCCAAAAATTTGCCAAGTTGCCGATTCAGATTCGGGGACGGATTCGGGCTCGCGAAGCTGGTTCATGGATTCGTGAAAAACAAAATTTGCCGTTTGGGTTCGTAGGGGTTCGTTAGTATGTATATATATATATATATATACAAAAAAAAAAGAGAAATATACATAATTCTAAAACTAAATCATTTCATAGTATGAATCTATGATGCTTGATCATTGATCAATGCCAAATCTCAAAGATTCAAAACATTAAAATTAAATCATAACATCAGTTCAAGTATCATTGTTTGAAGTTCAACTAATGGATTAATAATTTATTGATATTCTCTTCTTCATCATTATGAGCCTAATAAGACTCGAAGGTTAAATTTTCGCCACTTCTATTGGCGTAGTTTCCACCCCAAATTATTAAATGGGGGTTTGAGGGCAAAGCCCCCAAGACGGGGTCTAGGGGCAGTGCCCCCGAAAGCTCATCCAACTTAATTTTACCACTTTACATCTTGGCTGGCCGTGGGTCCCTGTGGATTCGAGGATCCTCGTTTTCTCCTCCCGGTCCGTGTGGGATCCGGGCAGGGTCCGGATGGATCCGCAGTCCGGATTTGGACCTGTGGGTCCGGCTGGATCCGCAGAAGATCACGGATCCATCCGGACCCTGCCCGGATCCAGCACGGACCGGGAGGAGAATCCGGACCCGGATCCGGGTTCCAGGGTCCGAATCCGATAACTCAGAAAATTTGTAATTGAACTCCAAAGTTGCTATAAATTTATGAATAACTACAAGTTATATAGTATTTTAAAGCAAAACGAAATACATCTGAAATATCTGGAGTCAATTCTTTGGTTTGCCAAGTCTGACTCAAGTCTGAGTATGTGAACTTTGATTAAAATGATCGAAGTCTGTATAAAACACACTTTGGGAACACTTACAATAAAGCTTGCTTAAAAGTTAAAAGTGAAACTGCCAAAATTGAAAACCGACAATTTTTTTTGCTTATTGTAGAACAGAATATCTGAAGCTTTGATTCGACATGGTTCTCAAATTATCATATGGACAGAAAAAATTAATTATGAATCTGGAATTTGGTTCCGAAAAAAAAAAGTCTATTCATACAAAAAGTTAAAAAATTGGGGGCCCCTCAAAACAAAAGTAGCCATTTAATTAATAATAATCTGATTTTATTGTGGAATAATACAAAGTTAGCTCTTGACAGATAAATAAATAAGAGACTATGTTCCAATGGGAAAAAGCCAAGCAACCAATCAAACAAGTCAGACGGAAAAGATTGCATACGGAGCCCGCGTAATTTTTCTCTCATAAATCATCTCACCAATCATCAACTTCACTGGCAAATCTTCCTTTTCTCATAAATCTTTTTGTTAATACGCCTTTATGCACCAGTTACTTTTCCTTTGCTTATTCAGAGAAAAATCATACGAAAATCAAAAGCACGAAACGAAGTATGGACAAATATCTTCTTCTGAAGATTGAAGAGCAAACATCTAATAGCCTCCATTTGCACAAGATTCTACTTTTTTCAAAAACTATGCTTCTTGGCACATAACATGCAAACAAAGCTTCCTATAGATGGCAGAGTTTCACTTTCAACCATGTGTGGTAAGAGAACCTTTAATATGGACATATATCAAATCTGTGTTGAAAACTGCTTGAAACATTTTTTTTTCCAGAAACACTTCAGTTTAGCTGCTAAAAACAATGAATCGTAATACATGCTGAAAATAATCATGTGTATAGAAATGTAGGAAAATGCTTCAAACTATTGAGTCTTCAGCTTCCATCTTCATTTAAGACTTTTGAAGAATGTAGCAAAGAGCTTCAATCTACCGGGACTTCAACTTCCATCTTCAGTCCAGACTTTCCAAGAATCTGCAGTAAATTGCAATTCACTTAAAACACTAATCATGAAATAAGCCATTTTCCTAAAAATTTCAAATTTGCGTATTCAAATTTTATAGATGACTTGGAAACAGCTTGCAACCTTCAGATCAATATGTAAAATAATATGTGAAGATTAGCTTGAATATTTCTGAATAAGACTGTAAAAAAATTTCTTCATTAACATTTCTATCACACTCCATAATCCATTTTTTCTCATCTCTTGCTATCTTATCCTGATGATAGATCATGGAGTGTGATCTGAAACATTTGACGAAGAAAAAAGTTTACATAGTCTAATTCAGAAATATTCAAGCTAATATCATGGACCATGGAAATTTTATGTCTTTAATATGTGAAGATGAAAAGCTAAAAGGTACCAGAAGAGGGTATAAGCAAAAGATACAATATTGACCAAGATTTGCGGCAAAGACAGGAATAAGTCCAAACTGTCATTTTATTGTTACCTATTTTCTCGCTTTCAGGTCAAAAATAGCCCAGCACCAGGTCTTAGGTCATTTTTAATGGTTTTAGGAGGTTTTAAAATGTTAGTGTTCAAAAGTCACTTTAACTCTTTTTATTTTGTCTTGTCAGAGTTAAAAGGAAAATAATGTGTTTATTAAGGCTCTAAAGAAGCTTTCAAAGAGTTTCCTAGATGTGAACTAAGTCCAACAAGTATGCATCATTGCATTGTATTGGAGGGAGTTTGAAATATAAAGGGAAAGGTGGGTTTTTATGCATTGCCTATAGAGTAAGGGTTCTGAAGATGCATTTGTCACATAGGACTCCTTAATATCATGAAGGTTTTTCCACGTCACATTGGTGAACTTAGGGTTTCTAGAGAGGAGTTTCAGCTGTTATGCCAAAGAAACCCTATCTTTGCTGCAAGTTTCTCTCCAGTGCAGCATGATGGTGTTCATGAAGCTGAGCAGTAGCAAATCTGTTATAAGACAACAGTTCTATGTTGTAACTCATTGTTGCATAAAGAAGCAGCAAAAATGGCTGCCTTTGGTCACTGTGAACAACGGGTTTTATGGAGAAGAACAGGAGACATGACATAAAGAGAAGCAACTTTAAGTGGATAGATGGTGAAAGACCGCCAAAAGCAGTAATGATCTTGACAACAGTAGTTTAGGTAGAACAGCAAGTTTCATGCAAATAATGGCAGAGATCTACTAAAGAAAATCAAATTTCCATGAAGCAACAGTTTACAAGACGATGAGCAGCTGTCCAAAAGAACAAATCTATGGGAGAGGGAGGGGTTCAAACCCAAGAAAACCCCACGCTACAACAGATGCATATCTTCCATTTGTACTTTATTGAATGCTTTCATGCATATTTTTGCATTTCTACCACAAGATTACCCACTTTCTTGACCAAACACATTGATTGCAAGAAGGATTTGTTCATTGTTTTTTGAAAGAGTTTCATTGTTTTTCAAAGGATCTATTAGCTGTCTTAGAAGAGATATTTTCACTCTTTCAAGGTTGCATTGACTGCTCTTTGAGAGCTTTTTTTTTCAATGAGAGAGCATTGACTGTTTTAGCAGATGGATTGACTCTTCCATGAGATTGGATCATTGTTCTGTAGGACTCATTCACTCTTCTATTAAGATTTGTTTAAATAACAGTCATAATGACAGTCAGAGGGAGGGCATTCATACATTTCATGAGATGCATCTGATGTCATGAGAGGCATGACTGTTCTTGGGTACAAATTCACTGTTTTGGCTAACGCTTTCACTGTGTTTTCAGAGATACATGCACTGTCTCAATGTGTTATTCACTGTTATAATGTTTCAAGACAGTGATATCAAACAATATATAATAACAGTGATCACGGATATATTCAAAAAAGTGAGATGAATGTTTCAAAACAATGATAAAGATGAATGTTTAAAAACAGAGAATGATAAATACAATGAGAACATTGACAGAGATTCAAATTGTTGTTACAAAGAACACTAGAGCAGTGAAAGATATATAGAAACTGTGAAGGACATCAGAGTGAGAAAGAATGTTGAAAAGAGTGAAGGCACTGCTATTAAAGATTGAAAACAGGGATAGAAACCAGTGATCAAGAATGAAGAACCAATAGAATGAAGAGAATTATGTATGAAGTGCAGCAAAGAATGGAGGTGACTTAGAGAAGTTGATAGCTAAACTTCGTAGTGTGCTTGCACAAGCCTAACTAGGACTCTTATTGTTCTTAGTCTTCACAAGACCTACTCTCTCTTCTAGGATCCTTCAAGCCCTTATTTAGTTATCCTAGGACTTCTCCTATACCACTCTATGAGTTGGTAACCTTTGTGCTTCACTAGGAGGTAGCTACCATTAAATTTTACTTCTCTTCTTCACTCTTTCTTGGATGTCTCCGAGTGCATTTTCAACTCTTGTACTTCACAAGTGTATGCAAGGATACAAGTCATGTTCAACTTCTTCTTAGTCTTCCTATGATCCCATTTAGGACAGGATATCATAGCTTTTACAATCGATCTCCCAATTCTCCTTGAAACTTGGTTTTTAGGCCTAGTACTCCTACTAGCCCTATCTGACTGGTTTTTCTCACTTTTTGGAAAACTTTCCCAAACAACCCCAAAATCAAATGTGATATTTTAGTACCCTTTTCCAAGACATGAAGGATTTTGTAGCTCTTAGGGTTCTAGGGTCTCCATACAGTAGGTTCCTAGAATTAAGGGCAACTAGGGCTAATTAGGCTATTCAGGACCAGTCAAGTGATTTATGCTTGGAAAAGTACTTGGATGGATTGGGCAAGGTCCAATATGGCTATGAGGTCTCTGTATGACCCAAATGAACTCAAAACCATGCTTGGTTTCGCTCTACAACTTATATCCCTGCAATCAAAAACATTTAGTTCACTGTCAAGTCCCTAACCAGGCACACTCAACTCGCCTAGGACATGACACTAAAAATAGCTAAACTTCTTTGCTGAGCTCCTCCTTCCATATGTACATTGTACAATGGCCTCCCTTCCATATCCCTCAGAGCCGTGATGATTTGCACAGTGGAGATCTATGGGGGAGCCATTTTCCCTAAAACTGTGTGAACAACACCAACAACTAACTAGAACACAAAAGAATTTACAAAACTATGCAAATGGATTCACAGAAACTTCTAACCAAAACAAAATGAACTATAACAAGTCTAACTACACTAATCCAACATAAAATTGTATGATTCAATCCACACTAGAGTACTAACAATCCAAAGTAGTCGACTGTGCACAAATTCACTAAAACAGAGCTTTCTTGCAAATTCAAAATCTTGTACTACATCCTCTAACCTCGGGAAATGGGCCTCTTCGTGGCTAAATATGATTTTCCTATGATTTTAGGCAGTTACACCAACCACCCATCATCAAACACCGAAGGGAATCCAATATTGCAAAATGTTGTCATGCAACTTTTAAAAGTTGCAAATGTTGTCATGCAACATTTTGACAACTTTTTGAATTTTGCATCTAACTTAATTCTATGACCTCTAACCTATCACAAATGATGTAGAAACATCATAGAAGCCATATTAGGCACAAAACTAAGTCTTGCTAAGCCTTCTAGGCTATTGGACCCAAATTCCCATTTTTAGGCTTTTCTAGCACTAAACACTAACAAAAGCAAAACTACAAGAATGGATTGATCCTAGTCTAATCCATCTTGACTAACCAACAAGACCTTCTAAGGCCAAAACAAAGACTACTAACTTGGCTAAGGTCAGTACAAGCCACATCAAAAACTTTAGGACTAGGAGTTAGCCTAGGTGCCCCTGCACCATTCTCCCCAAATAAAAGATTTCAATCCATCCTTGGATTGAGCAAGTTGGAATCAACTCCCAACTTCTTAAACTCTATCTCCTTGATCCAAGTGGCCTCTGCATCTCCTTGGCCATGCCATTTGATTAGAGATGTTCATAATAAGTCCTTTGTCTAGTCTTCTTGTAGGCCCTTGAATCAAGCACCTTCTCTGCCTTCTAAGGTGGTGGAGGGGTTAAGTTCAGGTCTTCCACTTCTTGTATCAACTCAGTAAGGCTCTGGTCTGGATCTGGAGTAGGCCCCTTATAGAGGATCAGATCTACAACATTGAAGACCGAAGGCAAACCAATATCCTCAGGGAGTTCAACCTTGTATGCATTGTTGCCATATTTGGCCAGAATAGTACATGGACCTATTCTCCTCGTCTGTAGCTTGTTGGGTACTCCCTTCTGTAACCTTGCCTTGTTCAAATGGACCATAACAAGATCCCCCACCTGGAATTGGACTTCCTTCTTTTCATCCACCTTTTGCTTTATCTTTGTAGTGTTCTTTGTTAGAGTTTTTCTTACTATTTCATGCACCTCTTTCATGGAGTGTGCAAAGTCTTCTACATAGCCACTTCCCTTGGCTCCATCTTTTAACTCTCTGAGTTCAAATATCCCTCTAGGGTGTAGTCCATAGACAACTTCAAAGGGACTCTTTCCAGTAGTTCTATTGACAATATCATTATATGCATATTCTGCCTGTCCTAAGAGTTGGTCCCAAGCTTGACCATACTCCTTAGTGAGACACCTCAATAGGTTCCCTAGGCTTCTATTCACCACCTCAGTTTGACCATCTGTCTGAGGGTGATATGCAGACCCAAAGGACAGATTGGTTCCCAATTTTTGCCACAATGTCTTCCAAAAGTGACTCATGAATTTTGTGTCTCTATCTGAGACTATGCTTTCAGGGTAACCGATGGATTCTAACCACTTCCTTGAAGAAAAGATGTGCAATGTGACAAGCATCATGAACTGTCTTGCATGGGACAAAATGTGCCATCTTGCTGAATCTGTCTACTATGACATATATACTGTCAAATCCTTGTTTTGTCTTTGGCAATCCTACAACAAAATCCATGCTCAAGCATTCCCAAGGTCTACTTAGAATGGGGAGAGGTTGATAAAGGCCTGCATTGGATGATGTGCCTTTGGCTTTCTGACATACTACACAACACTCCACATACTTTCTGATATCTAGACTCATCCTTGGCCAAAAATAGAACCTTTGCACTAACTCTTGGGTCTTATTGACTCCAAAGTGACCGCTAAGTGCCCCATTATGCTTTTCTTGAATCAGATTTTCCCTAATTGATCCTCTAGGGACACATAACTGACTTCCCTTAAACAATAAATCACTCTACATTGTATATTCAGAAAATTCACCATGGAAATGATTCTTATGCTCTTTACATACCTTGTATATCTCTGCAAAGTCTTCATCCTCTGCATACAAGTCCTTGAAACTCTCAATGCCCATACTCTGCAATTGTACTTCTTGTATTGTCAGAAGTCTCCTACTAAGCGCATCAGCCACTTTGTTCTACAATCCTTTCTTATGCTTGATGTTGAAGGTGTAAGCCTGCAAGTACTCCACCCATTTCATGTGCTTGTGACTGAGCTTGTCTTGGGAATTCAGAAAGCTAAGTGCTTGGTTGTCTGAATACACCATAAATTCCTTGGGAAGCAAATAGTGCCTCCATTTCGTTAGTGCTTGGACTAGAGCATACATCTCTAAGTCATAGGAAGAATACTTCCTCTTTGCATCACTGAGCTTCTCACTGTGAAAAACCACTGGTGTCCCTTGGCTCAAAACTACCCCAATAGCAACATTGTTAGCATCACACTCAACTGTGAAAAGTTTCTCAAAACTTGGTATTGTTAAGATGGGTTGAGTGGCAATCTTCTTCTTCAACAACTCAAATCCTTGGTTAGCTTGCTCATTCCATACAAACTTAGTTTTCATCCCACCTTTTATGATGTCTAGCATAGGAGCACAAATAGCACTAAATTGCTTAATGAATTTCCTATAGTATTGAGCTAAGCCATGAAAGCTTCTCAGCTCTGTTGCAATTTTGGGGGTAGGCAAGTTGATGATGACTTCTACCTTGCTTGGATCCGTTTTAAGGTTTCCATGAGACAACACAAAACCAAGATACACTAGCTCCTACTTTAGGAATTCGCACTTATCCAAATTGATCATTAGCTTTTCTTCATGCAGTTTCTTAAATACAATTTGCAGATGCCTTAAGTGTTCTTCTTTAGTCCTGCTAAAGATTAGGATATCATCCAAATACACTACAACAAACTTACCAATGTAGTCCTTGAGTACTTCGTTCATAAGCCTCATGAATGTGGATGGGGCATTTGATAGCCCAAATGGCATCACAAGCCATTCATACAAACCTTCTGTGGTTTTGAAGGCAATCTTCCATTCTTCTCCCTCATTGACCCTAATTTGATGATAACCACTCTTTAGGTCAATCTTTGTAGAGTACTTGGCTCCTCCTAAACAGTCCATTAGGTCTTCTATCCTAGGAATAGGAAACCTATACCTAATGGTGATTCGGTTAATGGCTCTGGAATCAGTGCATAGCCTCCAAGTTCCTCCCTTTTTGGGTGCTAGGACAGTGGATACGGCACATGGGCTTATACTTTTTCTAATGAGGCCTTGGTTTAGGAGCTCTTGGATTTGTTTGGCAATTTCCTCATTTTGTTGAGGGGTCATCTTATAAGCAGCCTTGTTTGGAAGGGTAGCTCCTAGGATAAAGTCAATTTGGTGACTAATAGCTCTCTTAGGGGGTAGGCTTGTTGGTTGTCCATCACTGACAATGTCTTTATACTCCTTAAGCAACTCTTGTACTTCTATAGGAATTTTTGTCTTCTTGACTGTCTTCTCTGCATCTTCTTCCTTTGGCTTCAAAACCAAAGCATATGCTACTCCCTCTCCTTCTTCTAGAGCTTCTAGGAACTCCTTTTCACTCACCAATAGGACATTAGGGCCTGAGGCCTTCACTTCTCCTTCCATCAGTGACTGGATTTTGAAAGTCACACCATCTTTCTTGAAAGAATATGCATTCTTAGCTCCATCATGCGTGGCTTGTCTGTCAAATTGCCATGGCCTTCCTAGTAAAAGGTGGCATGCATCCATGGGTAGGACGTCACATAGTACCTTATCTTTATATCTTCCAATTGAGAAGTCCAACCATGCTTGTTCATTCACAAGGACATGTTGTCCTTTGTTCAACCAAGTAACCTTGTATGGATTACTATGTAGAGTCCTCTTCATCTTCAGTTTACTAACTGCCTCCTCTGACACAATGTTGTCAATAGACCCTAAGTCTATGATGACTCTACACACTTTACCCATCATTTTGCACTTCACTCTGAATAGTGCTCTTCTCTGGCTTGGCTCCTCCCTCACTGGTTCTTTGATCAGTGTTCTCCTTATCATCAGATTTTCTCCTTCTGATTCTAAGGGTACCTCAGGGTGTTTGTTTCCACCACTAGACTCCTCTTGCACAAAATTTACTCTCTTGTCACTTCCTTGGGAAGTAGAGCCTTTCTCTGGACACCTATAGGCAAGATGTCCCATTTGGTTGCAGTGATAGCATTTCATGGTTGAAAAGTAAGAACCTCTTCCTTGGCTATTGCTCCTTCCTCTCCAATTAGTGTTAGAGCCTCTTCCTCTATTGAAGCTTCCTATGCTTGAACTTCCTTCTTGTTGTTCAGTCAGCTTAGTCTCTCCTTGAGTCTTGGATTCTGAACTTCTACCACCATATCCACTCCTTTGGCCTCTACCATCTCTTCCTCTACCTCTGCCTCTGGTATTACTTGTATCTTGTTTCTTTTTCTATTTCTCTTCCACCTTATCTGCAAGTTGGTGGCATCTTTGAACAGTGGTAGGAGTCAAGAGACTCAATTCATCTTGGATAGTCCATCTTAGACCATTGAGGTATCTAGCTACCTTCACACTTTCATCTTCTGCAACTCTTGATCTCATATACAGCCTTTGAAACTCTTCAATGTAAGAGTTAACATCTAAGTCTTTTTGTCTCAAACTTTGTCTCCTTTTATGTAACTAAATTTCATAGTCTTCAGGTACATATGCATCTCTGATTCTTGCTACCATAGCCTTCCAAGTGGCAATGGGTCTCTTTCCTTCCTTCTCTCTCTCATCTTGGATAAATTTCCACCAAGTGAGTGCAGACCCTCTAAGTCTTGCCTTAGCTACCTTTACTTTTTGAGCTTTCTGAGCTTCAGTTATGCCATCACATTCAAAGTGATTCTCAAGTCCTTTAATCCAATCAAGGACTACCTCTGGTTCCATCTTTCCACTAAAGAATGGAATTCCTTCCAATGCTTTCCCAATTAAAGCCTTCAATGCTTTTAAGAATGGTTCTTCTGTGAGTACAAGGTCTGGTTCAGGGACCTCATCCTCAATTGCTACCTCTTTGTGTTTTCCTTCCACTTTTTCCTTAACTTCTTCAGTCTTTTCCTCCACTTGGTCCAATTTATGCTCTAATTGGGCCAATCTATCTCTGAGAAATCTATTCTCTTCTTCTTGCTCATCCACTTTCTTTGCATCCACTTTCTTTGCAAGTTCTGCATTGGCCACCATTGTAGACTCTCCTACTGACTCTGTTGGTTGAAACATTCACCACAAGCCAGATCTTATTGGCTTTGATACCAATCTGATAGCTAGACTTCTTAGTGTGCTTGCACAAGCCTAACTAGGACTCTTATTGTTCCTAGTCTTCACAAGACCCTACTCTCTCTTCTAGGATCCTTCAAGCCCTTATTTAGTTATCTTAGGACTTCTCCTATACCACTATATGAGTTGGTAACCTTTGTGCTTCACTAGGAGGTAGCTACCGTTAAATTTTACTTCTCTTCTTCACTCTTTCTTGGATGTCTCCGAGTGCATTTTCAACTCCTTACTTCACGAGTGTATGCAAGGATACAAGTCATGTTCAACTTCTTCTTAGTCTTCCTATGATCCCATTTAGGATAGGGTATCATAGCTTTTACAATCGATCTCCCAATTCTCCTTGAAACTTGGTTTTTAGGCCTTATACTCCTACTAGCCCTATCTGATTGGTTTTTCTCACTTTTTGGAAAACGAACCCAAACAACCCCAAAATCAAATGTGATATTATATTACCCTTTTCCAAGACATGAAGGATTTTGTAGCTCTTAGGGTTCTAGGGTCTCTGTACAGTAGGTTCCTAGAATTAAGGGCAACTAGGGCTAATTAGGCTATTCAGGACCAGTCAAGTGATTTATGCTTGGAAAAGTACTTGGATGGATTGGGCAAGGTCCAATATGGCTATGAGGTCTCTGTATGACCCAAATGAACTCAAAACCATGCTTGGTTTCGCTCTACAACTTATATCCCTGCAATCAAAAACATTTAGTTCACTGTCAAGTCCCTAACCAGGCACACTCAACTCGCCTAGGACATGACACTAAAAATAGCTAAACTTCTTTGCTGAGCTCCTCCTTCCATATGTACATTGTACAATGGCCTCCCTTCCATATCCCTCAGAGCCGTGATGATTTGCACAGTGGAGATCTATGGGGGAGCCATTTTCCCTAAAACTGTGTGAACAACACCAACAACTAACTAGAACACAAAAGAATTTACAAAACTATGCAAATGGATTCACAGAAACTTCTAACCAAAACAAAATGAACTATAACAAGTCTAACTACACTAATCCAACATAAAATTGTATGATTCAATCCACACTAGAGTACTAACAATCCAAAGTAGTCGACTGTGCACAAATTCACTAAAACAGAGCTTTCTTGCAAATTCAAAATCTTGTACTACATCCTCTAACCTCGGGAAATGGGCCTCTTCGTGGCTAAATATGATTTTCCTATGATTTTAGGCAGTTACACCAACCACCCATCATCAAACACCGAAGGGAATCCAATATTGCAAAATGTTGTCATGCAACTTTTAAAAGTTGCAAATGTTGTCATGCAACATTTTGACAACTTTTTGAATTTTGCATCTAACTTAATTCTATGACCTCTAACCTATCACAAATGATGTAGAAACATCATAGAGGCCATATTAGGCACAAAACTAAGTCTTGCTAAGCCTTCTAGGCTATTGGACCCAAATTCCCACTTTTAGGCTTTTCTAGCACTAAACACTAACAAAAGCAAAACTACAAGAATGGATTGATCCTAGTCTAATCCATCTTGACACTAACCAACAAGACCTTCTAAGACCAAAACAAAGACTACTGATTTGGCTAAGGTCAGTACAAGCCACATCAAAAACTTTAGGACTAGGAGTTAGCCTAGGTGCTCCTGCACCAGAAGTGCTAAGTCTACGATGATGCACATAGAAAAATGAGGCTCCTTCTAACCGTGGTATTGCAAAGGATCACAGTGATCTCATCACTGTCAAGACAGAGTTTCACTGTCAAGACAGAGTTTCAATGACAAAGGTACAGCACTGTCAAAAGATCTTCTAGTTGAAGAGACGTGAGATGATAGACATGTCATATAAATGAGCAGTGATATAAACACTGATATGATGTCATTGTTGCTAAGAACAGGGATCTCAATACTCATGAATAAGACCAAAAGGTATAGATATGCCATTATAAAGAGCTTTCTGATGCAGGAACATCACTCTTTGTACATTTTTGGTTTTCTTCTTTTCTAATTTCTTGTTATGTTTTTGATTGGTTTTGGCTTGTTAGACTTCCTGTCACAAAACAGAGCAGTCTCCTGTTGCCAGTTTAGCAGGATGAAACAGTTTTATTGGTTGGTTGTTAGTTACAGGAACCAACCCAGTTGGTTCCTCGATGATTTGAAGGATCAAGCAGTTCATAAGGAGGGGAGATGGTCTTCGGTGGGGTTTAGCCAAGGAAGAAAGCCAAACTTCATTGAAGGAGAAAAAGGGGTGAAGAATATTTCTGGTGTTGACTGTATGAGAGGATGAGGTTGTAAAGCCTTGCTGAGTCATAGAATGCAGTCTGGCATTGCCAGCAAGGAATAAGTAATAAACGTTGGGTCTTTAATGGAGTAAATTGATCCTTTGAGGATCACAGTGGTTGTAACCGTCCTTGGCACTGGGTTAATGAAATAAGATTTGAAACTCTATTCTGAGTATTAGAATATTTACCTATTTTTAGTCTGCTATTATTAGCGTTTCTTAGTTGCTTTATTAATGATCATCTTAGTTTAACATGTCGCTATTTTTAGCGCTTCAGTCTTGTAATCTTTATTTAAGGACCCTTGGTCTCCTCAGTTCAATATATCGTATTACATCGAATATTTGAACACTGAGCTTTTGTGACACTCTGTAAGAGTAATCTGAGTTGTTCATTTGTGCTTTGTGTGATGACTTTTAGTCTGAACAATATAACGATAACTCTGTGTGTGATTGAGAGATTAAATTAAAATAAGATAATTCCGTGCATAACTCTGCACTTGCATCCATCAATTCCTCATTTGTTCCACCTTTAATTCCTGTTTTGGCGTTCTGTCTTCTGTTTGTCTGTGAAGTTGATATCACTTTCACTGTCAAGGGTGCTTTGGCCATTGTTCCTCAGAGCTTTTTCACTGCTTTTAGTGATTGTTTTCACTGTTTTATAAGATGCATGAAGAAGAACACAGATGGAGCAGACATGTCATGATGTATAGATATGAAGACAGAGTTCATTGTCATCACAGCAGACCTAAAACAGATATGAAGATTCACAGCTATAGCAGCAGAGGAAAAATGGACATGTGAAACCAGAAAAAGGGCAGGTTCATGGGCATAATAACACTGTTATAAAGAACATGAAGATGCAGACATGAAGACTTAATACAGAGGATATGCATGAAAAAGCAGAGAGATACATTGCAGTGAGAGAGAGAGGACAGAAAAATGCATTAGCAGAGCATCACACTCATAAAGAGAAAATCCTTAGTAGCTATCAAAAGGGCTAGATTCACAAATAATGACAGTCCACACATGGCACTTAACCATTTGAGAGAGAGCAGAAAAACAATAGTCATGACAGGGTTGCAAGGTACTGTTGTCAAGAAGCAGAGCTATTGAGGAATGACGAGCAAAGAAGATACACTGTGTAGAGTAGAGAAAAGTACATGACATGAATATGCATAGATAGAATTTATGCTTTGTCATAGTAACAGTCCAAGGACCTCAAGAGTTAGTAAAAGCTTTCATTCCATATACCAAACCTAAGAGAGATCGAATAAGACAATTAAGTGGCTCAGCCATGAAAGTATGTGGCAGATTGTTGACAGTAAAGGCATACTGTGAAAGAAATGTAAGATATTCATAGAGAGTGTAAGTGTCGATGGGCAAATAGTAAGCAGTGTCAACAAAAAAGAGGAAGGACTTTAAGATCTGTGTTTAATGGAAATGAAAATTTGCAAGGAAGAGATAGCAGCATCATAAACCCCAATAGGACAGACATAAGGCACAAAGATTACATGAAGATAACAGTGATAGGGGATGGATGGAGAGACTATGACAGTCCACATAACAACAATAAAACTTTAGCAGCACCAAAAAACAAAGGTTTCGTGAGGGAAGACTAAGGTTTTGTGAGAAACATAATTTCACTTTCAAATTGAGATTGACTGTTACAATGACATTTGACTGTCTTGGAGAGGTTCATCCACTGTACATTTTCCCATCAGGGTATATTCACTGTTAAAGAGTGTGAAGGCATTAGAACAAAGGATGAATATATTGAATAGTACATGGTTGAAGTGTAAAAGAGTTGTATATACAAGGCTATGAATTGCCATGACAGTATCAAGGACCATTGGGAGTTCACGCATAATGGAGCATACACCGTTTTGAGAAAAAACATTCACTCAAGTTAGAAGGGTTCTTTCACTGTCTTAAATGCTCATTCTTTGTTTAAATGAAGGTCATCCACTGTTCTGTGATCTATCTCATGGTTTTGTTAGTTACAGTAGAACAAAGACAATACCAGTGGTAAGAATTGTTGATTGAAGAGCTTACACCTAGAAAGCAAGGATTGAGAAACAGCAAGACACTATCATATGAGCAGCAGAGGATAAGTACTGTTATGGAAGAGCAGTTAGACACTGTCATGAACAGACATTCACGACTGACATCAAGAACAAGGAGCAGATATACAATGATCACAGAGAACAAGGGAGTAAAGAACAATATCTGCAATCAAAGTAAATTCAAGGAGATGACAGTCAAAATCACAGTCTAAAGAAGCTATAAATGCAATCCTAAGGAGATGTCAGATCTAGCCTTGTTTACTCCATTACTCTTAATGAGACGTGCATGTTACGTGAGCAAAGAAGCAAAATACTGTTATATACAGATGAAGAAAGGATGACAAGCAAGTAGACAGTCTTCTTGACAGATATATTATAAGAGTTTTCAAAGGATATTGCATAGGTGTTCTGATTGTATGAACCTGAGACATTCAAGTAAAAAGTAGCAAAGTCAGGTGGACACTAAATGCGGGAAGAGCCATCACTAGTGGGCAGACATGGGTACCTAAGCATGGAGTATCAGTTATGACAGTAATGGATAACTGTCATATATGGCAAATTTACTAGAGGTGCTGCTGTTTAGACTTTTCAAGTTTCCAAACAGTGTCATCTAGCTTACGCAGTCACGGGACATAATTTGGGAGAAAGAGTTAAGCCTAACGAACAGAGGACAGAGGTATAAATGAATAAAGGATGATATGAACAAGATTTGAGACATGTGATACTTTGGACCCTAGTTCTCCTACACCATGTGAAGACTAGATAACTTCTAAACTCAAAAAACAAGCCCTTGACTCATGCAAATCAGTGGAAGACATCATGCATTTTCAGTCAAGAGCAGTTACAAGGCTAGAAAAGAGGAGTTTTGGAGGTAAATGCAATAGTTGGGCCTCAGTTTGAGACCCCGCATGGGTGTGATATCAAATTCAATCAAGGAGGGTTTTGAGACCACAAACAGTAGATTTACTTCAGTTTCGGACCCCTTATTCTGAAATTTGTAAGATTCCTTGACCCAAAAGAGCTAGATTTCATTTTCAAATTTGAGACATCAATTTAAAGCCTGCTTTTATGGAAAGAGGGCGGTGGAAGAGGTTGTTATTCAGATTTTAAGGATGTGTCAAGATATAATTTTGAATTTCAAAAAAGTAATTGGCATGACAGATTTTAATCCTGATTTCAAGAGGCAGATGCATCAGTCAGAATCCCTTATTTGGTGGAGAAGATTGCATGTAATGTCCCCTTTTTTTACTATGTCAGGAAATAGTAAGGATTTGTTGTGAAGTCCTTCACACATCGCCCCAATCCTTGGGGACCCCCTAATTTCGAGGAATAGAGCTTGAAAGCATCTATGGAAAATGGTTGAAATCTGTTTTTTTTTAATGAAATCTGAAGCTTTACGAGGACAGTGGTGTTGCTGGGCTGAGACAGTCATGGCTGTCCAGCCCTCTCCCTCTGCTCTCTATCAGATAGGAGACTTGATCATTCCCCGGAAAATGAATGGCATGAAGGACTTGAAGGTAAGTGG
>MU224439.1:519295-540315 GCA_018584345.1 Thuja plicata
ATGTATGTGTATATATATATGTGTGTGTACATGTGTATATATACATGTGTGTGTATATATACATGTGTATATACACACACACATGTGTGTATATATACACATGTGTGTGCGTGTATATGTGCGTATATGTGTGTATATATAGACATGTGTGTGTATACACATGTGTGTATATATGTGTATGTGTGTATATGTGTGTGTATATATGTGTATGTGTACAAAAACAAAATTCCAATTCCAATTCTAGTTGTGTGGAACCAAACACAGAATTTGCATCTTCTCAGTCATCTTCCAGGTGAACCAAACAGGACAGCGATATTCTAGAATTCATTTTGAGAATAGCACAAACCTAGAATGGATTCAATTCTAGAATTGGCAATTCCAGCATGCACAAATTCCATCAACCAAACGGGCCCTAAAAGATTCTAAATTAATCATAATATATAATAAACTATATAGAAACTTTTGTTTGAACTAAAAAATAAAATAAAATTAGAAAATAATTTTAAATGAATAATATATCCAAAAATCTTATAAAAGCATTATATTAATGTTAATATTATAAATTATTAAAATAAAATAAAATTTCATATTTACTAAATATATTTTTAAAATTTATATATTCTATTTAAAAAATATTTTAAATTAATATAAATATATAATAATAAAAACTAGAAACATATAAATTAATACTAATATTAAATGATGATCATCTAATAATTATTAATGATAGCAAGTCTCTAAATTTATAATAAAATATTTTAAAATTTAGAAACATTCATATTTATCATTATAAAATATTTTTATCATAAATATTTTAAAATAATATATACTTATATTATAAAGTAAAATATTATATTGTCTATAATAATTTTTACAGTTTATTAATAGTTTATAGTTTCATATTTACGGTTTTATAAAAATATAGCCTTCAATCCATACGGTCTAAAAAAATTCAAGTTGTCATATATGGTCCAAAAGTGCAAAACGGTCATTACGGCCATCAAATTCCAAGCCTAGTGGGGACCATAAACACATATCAAAGCCTTGTGGACCGAAAGGGAGCAGAGTTAGGTGAGTTTAGCGTCCTCCTTTCCAGCAATGTTTTTTCATTGCTACATGGTTTTCTTTTGTCCTGTTGCTTTTCTATTCTGTCATTCCTAGCATTTTTAAACTTCTCCCAAAATGGACACTACAAAACCAAACTCGTGATAACAATATACTCAGGTATTGGGGCAAACTTGGCAACTGGGGTTGGTGTGCCTAATGGTAGCATCAAACCTACACCCAATAAAGCTAAATTAAGAAACAAGGGGTAAAACATTAAGATGCAAAACCTATCAATAAACCGCACCAAGGGTGAACAAGAAGCAGAAGAGTCTTTGGAGGTGAATGATCATGAAGGGGAAAACATGAAGGGGGATAGGAAAAAGCAAATCTTATTATAGGTAGAAACGATACTAACTCAAGTTAGAACTTTGATACCTCAAGTAGAAACGTTGATACCCTATACCAGTTCCTTGGGGAACATGGAACCGCACACTTGCACACAAATCAGTGTACCAGACATAAGAGAATGAATAACATATGTAAATGCCAAACAGTATAAGCGGATCCTGCAACAAAGGCAGACCAAGATATCTAGAAGGTCAAAGTGGCTAGGGTGCCATAAGTTTATCACTATCTTACCTAGGTTGATAAACGTTAACTGCTCAACAACCATGCATGGGATGGAGCAAGAGAAGATAGAGCCAATGTTAAAACAACAAGGTAATCATGATAACTTTGAAATACCAGCAACAAAGATATGCTTGTATAAGCACCAACTTAAGTGCATTGAGGGAATAAAACAACAAGAGGTAGAGATAGCAAAAGTAGTTGTTGGTGAAGGAAAGCTTGACCAATATAGTCCTAACTCAGCCCTGTTAACTTGGTCATCACATTTGTATGTGAATGAGCTAATGAGGATAAAGAGGAGACTTGAAGGTTTGGAAGTGTTGGAGTGGTTGAAATGTAACAAATGGCAAGAGATCATGGAATCCAACCATAAAATCACTCAAGAAAATACGCTTTTAAAAGTGGAAATAGCCACAATGCAAGCTAACTTGAAAACATGTCAGCAAGAAATCTCAGTCTTGAAATAAGAGATGCAACAACTAAAAAATGGAAACTCTTTGAAGGCGGGGGAAGAAAGAGACATTTCACATATACATGAGTTTCAATCAGCATTAGCAAAAATAGACATCAAGGAGGCTAAACTAAAGGAACAAATAGAAGAGGAAAATCATGGGGACAAGAAACGAAAGGACCATCAGAGAGTTAGAGAGAACTCATGGAGAAGAATATTAGAGTGCAAATAGGAGAAGAAAGGCATTGAAATGATAAGAAAACAAATATAATTATTAAAGGTCTGAGGGACCATGGAGAAGGTGGGCACATAGACAAGTAAATAAAAGTCTTTCTAACAGACAAGTTGGAATGGGTAGGGTACATTCACCAAGAAAAATGAATTAGGAATGTATTGCAAGATGGCAAATATAGAAATGTAAGGGTAACACTGAAAAACATAGAAGACAAAAACATCATAAGGAACAAAAGATTTCTCCAATGTACACAATTTTACATAGATGAAGATCTAACCCCACTACAACTAGCAGACAGAAGACAAGAATGGGGAAAGGTGGTAGCAACAAGAAACAAGGGCAATGAAGCATGGATGTACAAAGGGAAAGCTTAGTTTAACAATAAAACAACACATGGTAAATAGGATTGGTTTTCTCTTATATTTCACTTGGATATTGGGTCCTTCGGTTCTTTCCTGTAAGTGTCAATTTGGGATCAATAGACTTGTGAAGGATATTGTGGTTGTTTACCTAAGGGACGAAGACAATGAATTAAGTGAAAATGAATACATCTATGAATTGAAGTACACTCCCTAATACACCCTTTAATCTACACCCTCCAATCTAAGGACTGAATCAACAAACTCTTTAGTCTATGTTTCTGATTGAAGCACACTTTATAAATACAAACAATCTTAAGTTTTAACACACTAGAGCTGAACAATAAATTATATTCTCGCAACAACCCTATTAGTAAAAGATGCAATCAAGATGAAAGATTGAAGCCTTTAAGTATGTATTTATTATCACACCTGAAATAACAAAATAGACTTCACACTCTATTTTATAGATTAATTATAATTCCACAATATTATTCTGGTGATATGAGGTTTTGTAACCTGGCGACGGGAGTCTCCAGATTTCTGCAATTGATAATCAAGGAGTGAGCCCTCCTCCCTAACACCCAATTGAGTAAAGCTTCACACGAGAGATAGAAACTTAGAACTTCAGTAGAGTGTAAGTTTGATATTGATATTGTTAGAATAATGTATGGAAAGTAAGGACTGAGAGGGGAGAGCTGAATTAGTACTTATAAAACTTTTAACTGAATACCTTAATTGATTAACCATAAACTTGTTGTTCTTTGTTTACTGACTCCATTGCATTGAAATGAAAATAATGTAAAGTGTGTAATTCAAAACATTAAAATCATAACAAATAAACTCATAACACAGTGATTTTGGTTACTCAAAAATCCTTGGTTAGAGGACAAAACTGCGATAGGGATGACACCCACAACTTTCACTAAAACTGTAGTATGAAAGGTTGCTCGGTTAGAGCTACAAAGGTTTGCTACTTTTGATAGCTTACCTAGTTAAGAGTATACAAGACTTATTAGGTATACTTGATTAGAGGAATTTACAATCTCCACACTTAGAGATGTACCCAGTTAAAGGATTTACAAGAATAAGATTTGTTAGGATCTACCCAGTGTTGGGATTTAACCTTCACAATACAGTAGTACTTAAACTATGAAATGTCTGTTATACTTTGCATTAAATACAAATGTTGATTCAGACTCTATGTGCTTTGATATGTGTTACCTTAATTTTGATTTTTGTAACACTTCATTGTTCTGCTCTACTGTAGCTAAATCTGCTTGGTACTGCTCTGCTCTTTGTTGTTCTCCCTCAATAATTCAATAACAGCCTTAACTCCTTCATTAAAAACATTCACAACAATATTAACTCATGAATTCATCCTTCATAAATATGAAGTTGTAACCTCTTAATCATGTGAGTTAATTGGAAAATGATTATCCTGAATTGTTCGATCTTCTTTCTCGCTCGGTGATCGTTTCACTTTTACCTCGGTACTTGGTGTTCTTCTTGGAAATACAAACCTCCCATTAACCCTTTGATATGTGCCTTAGATCTTCATCCTAAATTATCTCGATCGTTGATCTTGTAACCTATTGTTATTAATATTTGTAGCAATGTAATTAATGTAGTAACAATGCATTAAATGTGTCCTTATTACTTTTGAATTAACTGTTTGGCTCGGTTACATATTCCTTCTGACTCGGTTGTGTGATCTCTCAGTGCTCGATAACTAGCAACTCAGTGTAGTATATCCACTCGGTAACAAAATATGCTCAGTATAAATAGTTCTCACTTCTTTTCTTTACCGACTGCATAATGCTCTATGTCTTAACCGACTGCCTCGGTGTGTATTACCGACTAGTCCTTTTTAAGACTTTCTCCATTCACCAACTGTGTTCTCCATGAATTGTGACTTCGACAAAACTAATGACAACAAAAATAACTTACATAGGTAACAATCTCCCCCTTTGACATTAGTTGGGCATTTTTGACAAAAATATTCAAAGTCATCAAAATGTATAACTCCTCCTGATTGGTTACTCCCTATACACTTTTCCCACTCCTCTTTTTGTATTTTCACATATATGATTTTTTTGTTTTTCTGATATCTCATATATCTCCCTTTATCTCTTATACATAACATATCCCGTGAAATTTCCATTATATATATCACCCTTTTTTGACAAAAACTGCTACAACTATAGTCTAATTATCAAAAATGTATTTATACCTTTGTTGAATACTTGACTAATTGTCAAAAAGATATTTATACCTTTGTTGAATACTTGACAATACAGTCTCCCAAGTGTCTCAGAGAGTCTATAAGACCACAATCTTCTTGGATATATCTGATGCAATGCCAATAAGACCATCTAGTGTACTTACTGGTGGAAAATTTACTAGCCCTTTGGCCCGCTTCAACTACTTCTGCATCGATTGGATGTGGGGTATGAGCAATGCTTGAAGTTCAAGCAATTCCAATCAAATCTTATTCTCCTCCTGCTTCAATGAAGCTTTAATTTCTAGGAGTTCTTATACTTTGGCATAAAATGTTTGGAATGATCCAGTCTCAGTCGGTATATCCTTTAGGTGTTCTGTCAGCTCTTTCTCAACTTTAGTTTCCTTCTTTCTGATATCCTGGATACAATGTGAAAGAATACAAGATTTTTGAAACAATGAAATAATAGAAGGAAGACAATTTTCAATTTCTCCACATGACTCGGATAGAGTTATCTTATCCACTTCGTTGGCTTGAAGTAGTCCTTCAATCAGTTTCTATTCCATTGTGTCTTGGTGAATCTTCATCATGTATTCTGTCATATCCTTATTTGGTCCTTTGATCTGCTTGACCAATTCTCTAACTTGATTAAGTAGATTCTTTGTTTCATCAACTTTGGCCTCGGGAACAATTGTGGAAAATATTTCCTTAACATCTTCAAGTATTGTAGCCTTGTTCCTCTTTGCAATCAACTTACTTGAGCTCTCTTTAGAGATACTAAATCGAAGTATTTCACTAACTCCTTATGCTTCAGAGTGTTAGGCTCAACTTGGGGAATAATTATTTGTTGTTCTAAGTTGACTGGCTTCCTCTTCTTTGATTTCTTCTTACCTCCCAACATATTTTCACCAATAGAAAGTTTTGAATGTGATACCTTGTCTGCATCGGGTGACTCGGATGAGTTCAATAATGCTCTCTCTAATCTTTTCTTCTGCCTTATGTTCCTCATGTATTTCTTCCTCTTTCTTATCATCTACTTTCTCATTAAGATATGATTCCTACAACTTTTCTTTCTGTGTAGCATGAACATTTGTTGTGTCGATAGGGATGTTGTGTTGTTAACCATCGGTGTCAGTTGGTGGTACCAACTCAGTTTTCTTGCCTTGCTCGGTCTCGGTAGTATGGGTTCCTTCTAACTTTTATTTTTGTTTCTTTGTCCCAGTGTCCTTGGGTGCTTCCTGTGCAGTGTCAGTTCTAGTATCTATCTGTTTAGTGTAACTAAGAACCTATGTCAATATCAGTTCATGACTCTTTAGTGGATCTAAATAAACATCCATACACTTTGTGTCCTGAACTTGAGTGTCCATGATATTCTCATCTTTTTGTAAATCTTTTGCAGGGTCCACTTCTTCTGTGATATCTTCAACAATTATCTCTCCTTTTTATACAGTTAGATCAATTGGATCTACATGGGTAGAGGTTTCCTTTACTTGATAACTCATGCTTCCTTGTTGACCGAATGCCTCGGTGCGTATTACCGACTAGTCCTTTATAAGACTTTCTCCATTCACCGACTATGTTCTCCATGAACTGTGACTTTGAAAAAACTAGTGACAACAAAAATAACTTACAAAGGTAATATATATTATGTTCATGATTATTAGGTCTCTAATGAGCATACATATTTATACTTTTCTTTCAAACTATATGCTAGGCAATGTAGAAACTGTATAACAGTTTGTTTTAAGATACATCGCTAGAAATGTTTCAGTAATGTTGAAAATAGTCAAGTGGCCGCAGGCCACCATTTTCAAATTAAAACAAGAACAAAGTTGTAACTAAATACTAGCCTACTATTTAACAATCCAACTATATACTAAAGAGAGAATAACAAAATTCCAAAATCTTCAGCCACGTTGGAGAATAAACTCTCACATTCTTCATTTCGGTCATGAAGTGTCATGTTTCACATGAATACCTGAATTAATGTCATTTTGAAAGGTTAAATGCTAGAAATTTTATATTTTCTTTCACCCATGCTAATTATTAATTCTTATATAATAATCATGGAAAGTTACAGGAGAATATGGGTAGATGCAAGTCAAAATGGCTATAAAGCTAGGTAAGTGTATTAGGAAATGTGATGTATACTTTGTTAGTACTGTTAAAAAAAAATGTGTGGTTCTATCATTCTTGCAAGTGTTTTAAGGCTTGTTCTTCATGATTTAGGTCTCTAGTCCTTAAAACCCTTGGTTATTTTCATGAAAACCCTAAATCTCTTGGTTGCATTATAAAATGAAGTTACTTTTTATGTAACTTAAGCGCTTAAGTTATAAAAATGTCAACAAGGCCCTCTTGGCTAAACAACTGTGGAGAATTTATGGAGATAAGAAAGAATGGAATGGTATTATCAAAAACAAATACCTCTTCAATTATGATTCCTTGGAGGATTATATTACTGATGATATCAGCATTAATGGTTCCCACATCTAGAATAGTATAAGCTCGACTAAAGATCTTATCATTAAAGGAAAGCGATGGAAGTTGGGGGATGGAAAGAGAATTGAGTTTTGGGATGATGATTGGATCCATAATGTGCCTCTTTCCAATAACCAAAAGTAGAAATAGGTCATTGATAGGTGTAAAGATTTTATAGGTATTAAGGCTAAAGATTATTGGCAAGAAAATAAATGGAGGAATCTTGGTTAAATTGATAGCAGATTCATTTCCCTCCAGCATGAGTCAAAGACTTGGTATATTAAAGATAACATACAAGACTCTATTGTGTGGGATTCAAGACCAGATGGGAAGTACATTGTGGCTTCTGCTATCAATCTCTTCACTGAAATAGAGGAGAGACCTCTTTGCTCTTATGTTTGGTATAAACATCTCACTCCTAAAATCAACTTATTTTTCTAGATTTTAATTCAAAATAAACCGCTAATCCTCGACAACCTTTCTAAAAAGGGTTTCTACATTGTGAATAGATGTGCTCTTTGTTTGGAACATTCTGAATCTTGTGATCATTTAATGCTACAATGTTCCTTTACTCGTAAGGTTTGGGCAGTATTTTTTAGGAAATGGAATCTGTGTTGGTTCTTCCCTCTTCTTTGGCAAGATTTTGTTAAACAGTGGAGTTGTCCTTCTCATAATATAATTGATAAAGACTTATGGTCTCTAATTCCCCCACACTTATGCTGGCAAATATGGAAAGAAAGAAACAATAGAATATTCAGGGAGAAACAATATTGCCCTTAAGTTGTCAGAAATCACATTTGTTGAGCGCTAGAAGAAAATTTCCTCTCCTCAAGTAACAACACAACTTCTAAGGAAATTGTGATAACTAGTGGTTGACAATTCAGAACTCCTGAACCCAACTCCAAATCTCAGAGAGTTATGGCTACCTGGACCTCTCCTCTAGAGGATTGGTTATTTTCATGAAAACCCTAAATCTCTTGGCTGCGTTATAAAACGAAGTTACTATTAATGTAACTTAAGCACTTGAGTCATGTCTTTAGGTCGTCGTTGGGCAGAGTCATTCTTATGTTTATCTTATAGCCTAGCACTTTAATTATTTTATCCTAAGTCTAAATGCCCCGCTGGCCTTTTGAATATTACATCATGTGTCGTGCAACTCAATTTTGATCCAACATTTGGCTTAATGACTTAAAGCAAAGATGAAATCTATCTATCAATCAAGCCATCAAGTCATTGTGACATCTGTCCTCTGGTTGATGTCATGGGTCCCAGGTAAAGAAAGGCAGTAAAGACACAACAGGTTTGAGAAGATCTAACGGTTGGCTTAATGACTTGAAGCCGAGTTGAACGAGATCTATCAATTAAGCCATTAAGTCTGTAGAACACGTGTCCCAGTGGGTCCGACTGAGGTCAAAAGGGAAAAGTTAAAGGGAAACAAGTTTGAGAAGATCTAACGGTTGGCTTAATGACTTGAAGCAAAGATGTAGTCAATTTAGTGTTCAAGTCATTAAGTCATGCGATCACGTGTCCAAAATGATGGTATATTTTCAATAAACCAGAGATTTAATGACAAAAATATCTCAGTACAAATAGTTTTACTTCTTCTTTTTTGTGCCAGAAAGATGCATGAGGAATGAGGGTATTGTGATTTTCATCCTTTAAGTGGTCTCTGTGCAGTTTAGAAGCTTAGAAATAGTTGAGACAATCATGGAGCTTTCGCTGGTCTCGAAATGGCTTAGGCCATTTATCCCACATTTGTGGTGTTGTAGAAAGACATTAATATTTTTATATCAGATCACTCAATAGTTAAAGTGCCTAAAAGGCATGTACCTTTTGGAAGGCAACCAGTGGTCAGGGGGTGACGTGGCGGCTAGTCAGCAGACAGTGGACCAATTTTGTGGGCCCATGTAGCAGTGACATGGCAGAGGTGACACATGGCAGCTTGTCACGCAGTCATGATGGTCATGAAGGATCGAAGGAGATGTTTGTGAGTGAGAGATAAGGCGACACATGGAGGTCTGAGCCAACCGAGCAGAGAAGTGGTCTGGTGCATGAGTGAATGGTTATCACGTAGTCACGGAGGTTTGAGCAGATGACATAATATGCTAGTGAGTGTGTGACAAGCAGTGATCACCCTGTCGCAGTGGTTAGAGCTAGAGACATGAAATGGTCATGAGTGTATGACTAATGGTTAGAGGACAGTGTCACATACTCGCACCGGTTTGTGGTGGTCAGGAAGATGAGTTGTGAGAGCGCGACTAGTTGGCACGTGTCAGGTGAAAAGATGAGGTAGTGAAGTGGATCGACGGTTGTCGCGTAGTCGCGAGGTCTGAAGTAATGTCCTAATATGGTGCGTGAGTGCACAAAAAAGGAGGAGGAAAAAGGATTTTTCACTCACTCGCAAAAGAATAAAGAATATGCTTCCACAGCCTGAGAGTGAGCGACTAGTCGCCACTTGTCAAAATCAAACTAAGGTGCCCAAATAACTTAAAAGATCATCTGCAGTTATGTTTTAAAGTTTGTAAAGGATTTAATCTTGATTGTTGATTGAAATTGTTTAGCACCACAGGTGGCCGTTGGAAGCAGATATTTAAATTTTTAAATCTTTTCTTAGGGTTTCTAAACAGTGCAAATTGTCATTTTCCAACAGAGCATTTAATTGACAAATTTGATCTTCTGGGCTGATTTTTAACAGTTGTTGGATGAAGTATGGAGGAAGGATTGGCATTTTTTGAATGCATTTATGCAAAAGATATATTTTTAGGGTTTATGATTAGTTTTAATCAATTTTATCTTGTTCTGTCTTCACCATAAATGAGAGGTCTTATTTCAGAGTTTTATAAGTAAAAACCATATTAGATTCTCAGGGTCTTGGATTTTCAAAGAAGAATAGTTGGTTTTCTTCATTTCTTGGGGGTTAAGCTTCCTGAGATAATTAATGTAGACTACACATTATATCTATTATTCCTTTTGCAAGGTTGTATTCTGCGAGTTCCTAGGTGGATGGCGGCTAGATCTAATTCTTTTCAGCAGAATGTTTGAAGAGAATGTTTTAAGTTGTATGATAGAGCTGCTAGGTTATTGTAATAAATTTAATATTCTTTTTCATATAGTGTTTGAATAGTTTTATCCCTAACCCTAAATGATATGAAGCTTGTTGCAGTCCTTGGCTTATAAAAGGACTTCCAAGATCATTTAGTAGAGGCTATTAAACTTGGGCAAGTAGCATAAGACATAAATCTTTTTACTATTTCCAGTGAGTGTAGCAGATGTATATCTAGAGAGTATTATCATAGAAGCAGAAAGTTGCAAGTCTTTTGCATTTATTAAAATGGTATATGATTTGAAACATTTTGGAATTGAAACTGGTCTCTTTGTACTTAATACAATATTTCTGGTTCAAGTCTCTCCTTTTTTCTTGCCTCTTGAGTTTTGAATCTTCTGGTTCACTGGATAAAGATTTATTTATGTATATGTTTTAGTCCATAGTTTTGATCAAGGATCAAATTAAAATTTGCTTTGGATAAGACATAGACTCTTTGGGTTTGTCTATATAAGGATTATTAAGAAGTGTATGATTTGAAGTTATCTGTATTTATAGTTTTGAGTCCTTGACAATAGTTAGTTTCTTTGTCCTGTATCTGAACTAGAATCATTGTCCAATGGATAAAGCACTGATTAGTAATTAGTATCTTCTACTTTGATACATTTCTGAATAGGTTTGGCTATACTCTGCCCTATCAAAAATATCAAAACCATTCTATTCCCTTTAATTTTTGTGGTTGTTGGTTGTAGTCTTGCATGGTAGAGAAGAGTCACTGAGTGAGTGGTTATCATTTCACACTTTATTGCTATTAATCTGTTGTAATCATCCAGAGTTATAGTGAGTTGTGAAAGTTAAATCTTTGTCTAGATTAGGTGCACCCTGCCTTGGTTTTACAGAGCCAAAAGAGTAGAGGAGAGTCTTGTCCTATAGTTGGTCTAGTTATCTTGCAGAGCTCTCATACTTGGAATTAACCACTCCTAATATCAGTCTCAAGGTATATTGGTTGCTTATAAATATCATAAATGTTTTCAAACACCAACAAAATGACGACTCTACTAAGGACAAAAATGGAAAAATCTTGCTGAACTTTTCAAGGAATCTCTGGTGTTTCATTAATCATATCATTTGACCCATCCGAGTTGCCAAAAAAATGGTGACTCTGCTGGGAAGTCAGTTATAGATTCATTGTTTACAAAGACATATTCCTCAAACTTTTGTAAAAAGAGTCGAGTATTTTTTGTCTATCATTTCAAAGTGTCTGAAAGTCCAAGTTCTTGAAGAAATACCTATACAATCTCACATGTGGTGAGTGGAACCTCTGAGTTCTCTAATTTGCACCAATTTGTATGTTTGAAGAAAGACTACAAAGAAGAGATGGACTTGCAGTGAAGAGGCAGCGGATAATAGGACTCTTGTGACTTGTAGCATAGTCAATAGAGGAATCAATAAGAGACCCTATACTGGGAAGTGTTGTACGTTGCTAATTTGAAGAAGGTCAGAGTTGCGAAAGAGATCTCAACTAATTCATTTTTTCTCTCTCCAAAGAGGTGGCAGCTCTACCAAGTTTTGAAGGTGATTTGAAGGTGACTTCAAATCAAATAGTTTGCAACAGCTTCATCATATTCTAGGTATTTTTATTTTCATTGGATAAATTTCTTTGTTCCATGAAAATCCGTTATACATATTTTCCTATTAAGTGGTCATCACTAATTAAGAGGGAAGAGAGACAATTTATAACTTATCAAGCCTAATAAGATGTCACAACATAATAGAAGTGGGTTTTATGGGGCTATAAATTTTAGTGGTATCCCTAGATATGCAAATCCTATTCCATCAGGAATCAGGGAATACTTACCTAGTTTCAGTGGTATAGGTGAACAATCAGTTGAAACACATTTAGAGGAATATTTTCATTTGATGCGCCAATGTGACATCAGAAATGAGGATGTATGGATGGATTTTTTTGCTAAATCTCTAATTGAAGATGCTAGGGAATGGTTTAGAGGATTACCTCATGGTTCACCAGGATCTCTGAATGAACTAGTGGATTGTTTCAGGAGGCAGTATGATGACATAAAGGACTATGTTTCTTCTATTACATCTAGATCTGAGGAGCCTATGTCAGATTCATATTTTGATGAGGATCAAATGTTGAAAAACAAGTTATTTTTCTTCTACAAAGAGCAATTATAAGATAAGTGGGAGAATTTGCACTTCTATTTTATAAAAGTGCAAGGTTCTGCATAGTCGTCATAATGCCAATTTGTCATTTATCTTTAATTCCTTGATCATCTGTTGGTGGGCACCTAGGGAGATGTAATTAATCTGAAGACCTTCATGCAGAAAAGCCTTTAATTTTGAGATAGTATAAATATGTTTTTCCATAGGTATACTCTGCTCTAATCTTCTCTTCCCCCTCCTCATTTTTATCAGTCATTTCCTGTCGTACGATAGATTCCAACTCTGTAAGTTTATCTTTATGATAACTTTCATGAATATGTTCCCTTCCAATCTTCTCTTCCCATGACCCCTTAAGGTTTTTGACAATTGTTGAGACTCTGTTATGGATATAAAATGTTTCTCAATTCATTTTTCCCACAATTTGTCTATTTGATTAATATCTTGTTCATGTTCATCCAAGGTCAGGTAAAAATAAGTATCCCAAAATTCTGTAGGAGATGTTTCACACTGAAATTTACCCTTTAAGGTTATCCTCTTTCTTACCTTCTGTAATTCTACCCCCTGCCATTTACATCTAGTGTTCTTATGGTTTTTTAATGGAATCAACATCTTCTAATTCCTCTCCCACATTTAATTCTTCATGATCATCATTTATAGGGCCATTTGTTTCAGTTTGCAAAGTTTGATTTTGTTTGGCTAATTTCTCTTTCTTCTGCCTTAGGGTTTGTATTTTATGAACCCTACCCTATTTATCATGCTCGATGCGTTGAACACCCTGAACTTCAACATCCTCAAATTATGCTAGCATGCTACATGAAGTGTTGACTAAATTTTGCAATGGGGAAGCTGCTTCAACATGTTTTCTTTTGGACTGAGTGTTGTAGGGACTCACAATTGGTGGAGTATTAGTGCCCATAAACCCTTCTTCTTTCAATTCCTCAATTCTAGGCCTCAATTCATAATTCTTAGTATCCTCCAATTCTGATATGGATGAAATCCCCTTTTTCTTGCCTATCTTTTTGGTCTAGTGTGATTTTTCACATACATTTGGGTAAACAGTAATTGAGGGTTGGGAATTTTGGTGTTTCATTCTATGAGATTTTAACTCTTCTTATGAATTTGAAGAGCTATTTCCACCTGATAATACAGACCATTTTGTGGGAGGAATTCTTCATTTAAGACTTTTTATACATATGAGTTTAACTAACCTATGATTTATTAAAGAATTCATATTTCATTTCTTAACTTCAGCACTCATACATTTTATCTATTGAAGGAAATAGAAAGGCAAATTAACCAGTTCATTACGTCGAAGATGGCATAGAAGTTTAAAATGATGGAAAAAGATATAGGCATACCTTCCTTCTCCTTTCACATACTGTATAATAAATTTAGCTACATTCAGCCAATACTCTTTTAATGAAACCCTCAAAGTACCTTGCTTAGAAGTAGTCTGCACCATTTCTCCTGGTTCCAAGAAATGTTGGGAGGACATCTAGAGAGGGTCTCTGCAATCTGCAGTAGAGCCTAGAAAATATGCCTCACCAATAGCAGGAAGTCTTGTGACTTCGGGTAGGATTTTCTTATTTACAGAAAATGTCAAGCCTCGAAGCATGACTATGTTGTACTACACATTGAAAACCATGACAAACTCAAAAGCTACATCAATTTCGAACCCACATAAGCATTTGAAATACATAGTCCAACCAGCCTCTTTAAAAACCTTATATGCCTTCTTTTTGGATTTTGTAGATTGGGTACTTACGGGCTCCTGATGAATGTGAGTACCCCCCATTGTAAAGTAGAAAAAGACACGACAAGTAAGAATGGAGGTCAGTAGAATCTCAGGGCGGTATCTGGTAATAGAATACTAGTTTTTTTAGTCGTAGAAAGATAAAAATAGAAACAAAAATCCACTTGATGATAAATGAAGTGGTTGTGACACATACCCCCAACTGATAGCTTTACGATGTCCTTGTCATAATAATTATTACTACAGAATAAATTAAATAATGAACATGAAAAAAATACAAACCTCCAGTGATTTTACCGTTCAGAGGCGTCGACGATGAATAAGAATTTGGTAAGGAGGCCGAGGAGATTGGGATCCAATGAAAGTAGTCCACATGAGCTAGAACAACCGAGAGGTGTGTTGAAGTGGCCGGAGGCATCATCAACATGACAAGACAAACCCTAGGAATAGAATAATGGAAAGGATGAAAGAAATGGAAGTGACGAGATAGCTAAGTCATGATCAACCAACATGGAGAAATAAAGCAGACGAAGGTGAGTTAGCACAACTACCAATGAATGTGGTGGTGAACTACAACTGATTATATGTTTGAAGTCATTTGTTGATATTTAACCGAGTTGTAGAAGTGATGATAAACATTATCAGTTAATGTATTCTCATTGATGTCAACTTATTTGAGTATTATTATGGTGGAAAATATTTGTTATGATTTGAAGACCTAGAATAAACAATGTTTATGTGGTCGGTAAATGAAGAGTTATGTATACACCGATAAACAGTAATAACTGAGTAAAATGTAATGTATATCGAGCACAGTGATAACCGAGCAAGGGATTGCTGACGCAACACGATTAATACTAAGACCAAGCAATTAATTCTAATTAAGGCCGACTTGGATGTTGATCTGGCAATTGATGATTTCGAGGTAAAAGATCAAGTTTGTTATTTGATCAAACGGTTATGAAAATTCAATAAAGATTGGATGACAGATATTGGAACGTGTTTTTAACACAACTGTCGAGGAAGGATCAAGTGGGAAAATAAACAATGGAGATTAAATGACAAGATCTGAAGGATGAAAATTAAATGATACATAATGTATTAAAAAAGACAAAAGAGATTCATTTTGAATCATAACATCATCACAAGCACCTGATGCTTACATGCAAATTTTGTGCATGACTGATCAAATTGGTTAAAGACAGAACCAAGTATTTTCTGGAGACATAACCAAGCAAACAGAGGAAAGAGGATTACTGAGTAGAACAAGTATGAAGTATGAGATGAAATAAAGAAGTACAAATTGATCAGAGGTATTATGTACTTAGAATAGATCTGAATATCTGCAAATTAGAGTTGTATTTGAATCAGATCATTACTGTATCATTTTAACTATTGTTACAAATAAATCTCTTAACCGAGTGGGATAGTGAGTCCTTATTATAACATTCAGAGGATGTTGATTGTTTTCTTGTTGACCCCATATTAGATGTATGGTCAAGAGATAATTGTTAGTTTTAAATTCTCTAACAAGGTCACATTTAACAGTGTGCATTGTAACCTTTAACAGAGTTGGCTCTTTACCGCGCTCACTTTAGAAGAGTGAAAATATTTTGGGTTACTAGTGCCAAGTGGTTTTTCCCTTAGAAGGGTTTCCACGTTAAAAATCTATGTGTCAATGTGTATGAATGTTGTGGATTGTTATTTTAATTTACACTTTATTTTATTGACCTAGATCGGTAATTACATTATTAATTTATTAACACTCGGTAAACACTGTTGATGAAAGTTTAAGTTTACATAATACATTTTCACCAAGATGAGTTTTATATGATTGAATTTGTTTTGGTATACATCTGAAGAAATTTGGGACTGTAGGATAATTTGTGAGGAAATTGATTCTAATTGATTCACCCCCTCTCAGTTATTCTAATAATTAGTATCAAAGCAACAGTGCTTATTAGAGCATACAGTGCTTAGAAGAAAGTTTTCAAGGACTTAAGCTAAAGATCACAAGATGTATAAGAGAGACATGCCTAAGTTGAACAAAGATAACTTCTCAACATAAAAAAAAAAGAATGAGATTATACCTGTCAGGGATTACAGACAACATTGCAAATTTTCTAGACAATGAATTCATTCTACCTACTAGACCTTTGACAATAAATCAGATGAAAGAGAAACATGAGCATAACCTTATCATGGTGGAGATTGCCTCTTCACTTACAGATTCTGAATTTGAAGATATCAAGACATGTGCAACTGCCAAGCATATGTGGGATCAACTTACACTAGTTTATGGAGGAGATGCAAATGTATTGAGAGCCAAAGCTGAAAGTCTTCGAGGAAAGTTTGATGACATGCGAATGAAGGAAGGAGAAAACATCACACAGTACAGTAACTAACTTAAATAAGTTGTGAATTCTATTCGAGGATATTGTGGAACCATTGATGAAGACACAATTGTGAGTAAGATTCTTAGAACTCTATTGCTTATTTATTCTATACGAGTCTCTGCGATTCATGAAATGAGAGTTGCACCTGGAAATAACATTTTTGTTGATAGTCTTGTTGGAAGATTGATTTCTTTTGAGCTAAATAACTTTGACAATAGTATTGTACCATCTATGGAATCCACATTTATGTCTACTTTGAAAATTGGCAAATCTAGTAGAAAACACATAATCATAAATAAC
This sequence comes from Thuja plicata, assembly GCA_018584345.1. Lineage (NCBI taxonomy): Eukaryota > Viridiplantae > Streptophyta > Pinopsida > Cupressales > Cupressaceae > Thuja > Thuja plicata. The sequence goes on from MU224439.1 coordinate 536,390, forward strand.
AATGATAGTGATAGTGATGACAAGGAACTTGATGAACTTGAAGCTTTAATGGTTAGAATATTACACAGAGGTAAAGGAAGATATACAGGTAAACTACCTTTGATATGCTTTAACTGTAAAGAGAATGGCCATTTTGCTGCAAGATGCCCTAACAAAAAGAATCATGATAGAAATGATATATCTAATGACAGAAAGGATGATCGAGACTTCCGAAGCAACCGACAGTATGACAAAAGAGATAATCAAGATTATAAAGATAAAGGTAAGAAAACTTGTTACATTGTTGAAGATAAAGTTAATGAGAGTAGTTCTGACAGTGATAAAGATATTGAGACAATGTTTGTAGCATTAAAAGATGATTCAGATGAGGATGAAAGGTATGTAGAAACAACACTTATCTCTAAAGTTATTAAACATGATATTTGGGTTATTGATAGTGGTTGTACACATCACATGACTGGTGATAAAGGAAAATTTGAATTTCTTGAACATTATGATGGAGGATCAGTATGAATGGGAAATGATACACCCTGTCAAGTGAAAGGAAACGGTACTATTATGCTAAATAATCAAATCAAATGTGAAAATTCTTATTGGGTAAATGGACTTAACTACAATCTGTTGAGTGTTTCACATTTAAATAACATAGGTCACCGAGTTGTATTTGAGAATAGAAAGGAAAGAATCTATGATGGAAAAAGAAAATTGATTGGTACTGGTGAAAAATCTAAAGGTAACCTATTCTATCTTGACGTAGTTGAAACTAATTGTTTATTAGCAAAGAATGAAGATATATGGCTATGACATAAAAGAATTTGTCATGTAAATTTTGACAACATGGTTAATATTATTAGATAAAGAAAAGTTAGAGGCACACCGAGCTTAACTAAACCAGACCATGTAATGAGCAAAAATTTTCAAATGGGAAAGATGTCAAAATCTAGTTTCAAGATCAAGAATGTTTCATCTAATGACATTTTGGAGTTAGTTCATACAGACCTATGTGGACCAATGAGAAGACAGAGCTATTATGGAGACAAATATTTTATCTTATTTGTTGATGACTACTCTAGGATGATGACTGTCATGTTCCTAAAAGAAAAATCTAAAACATTTAAGATGTTTAAGTGGTATAAAGCTAAAGTGGAAAAAGAAACTAATAGAGATCTGAAGTGTTTGAGATCTGATAGAGGAGGTGAATTTATTTTTGATGAGTTCACTAACTTTTGCAATGAGTATGGAATCAAAAGACAAGTTTCTGCACCGAGGACACCACAGTAGAACGAGATTGCTGAAAGAAGGAACAAATGAATTGTTGATTGTGCTAGGACATTGATGATTGAGAAAGGAATTTCACAAACATACTGTAGAGAAGTAGTCAACACAACAATTTACACACTGAACCAAGTACAACTAAAGATAGATCCAAACAAAACACCTTATGAGCTATGATATGGGTATACACTGAATGTATGTTACTTTAGAATATTTGGTAGTAGGTGTTATATTATGAAAGATGATTGAAATGGAAAATTTGATTTGAAAAGTGATGAAGGAATATTTCTTGGATATTTTACTAAGAGTAAAGCTTACAAATGTTTGAACAAAACAACTAACAAAATCATTGAGAGTGCAAATGTGAAAGTTGATGAATTTGTTGAGCTAAATGACGAGGACAACATGAGAGAACCTAAAGATTACAGTAAATTTGTTTACTGGGAAGAACCTGATACTAGTCCAATGCAGATGACTAGCATTACTGTGCAATACTGTAATGTTACCGGGCAATAGATTAATGTCACCGGACAACAGGTAGCATAGACCGAGAATCAGGAAAATGTTGAAATAGAAGATCATGAACCAGAAGACAATGAACCTACAGAAGAAGATGATGAAGGAATGAGAACTGAACATGTGCTTGATAGATATGTTAGAAGACATCGTCCATATGATCAGATCATTAGAGATAAAAGAGAAAGCATATTGACAAGAAGTAAGTTCGGAGATGACACTTGTTTAATTTATAAATTTGAGCCTAATAATGTTAGAGATGCATTAGAAAATGAATAATGGTTTAATGCCATGAATGAGGAAATTGAGAAGATACAGAAAAATAAGACATGGACATTAGTACCGAGACCGAGTGATAAAAATATCATTGGCACCAAATGGATTTTTAAAAACAAATTGAATGAAGATGGGAATGTAATCAGAAATAAAGCAAGATTGGTTTGCAAAGGGTATGCACAAGAAGAAGGAATTGACTATGGAGAAACTTTTGCACCAGTTGCTAGACTTGAAGGAGTAAGAATACTACTTGCATATAAAGGATTCAAGGTATATTAGATGGATGTGAAGTCCAAATTTTTTAATGGAATACTGGAAGAGGAGGTATACATTGAACAACCTGAGGGATTTCTTGATCCTGATCAAACACACATGGTAAGTAAGTTACACAAAGCTTTATATGGACTGAAGCAAGCACCGAGAGCATGGTATGAAAGATTGTATTCATATCTTATAAGTATTGGATTTATTAGAACAAGTGACAACAACAATTTGTATTTAAAAGGAAGAAATGATGATAAGACACTTATTGCTGAAATATTTGTTGATGATATCATATTTGGAGGTAATAATAACTTATGCACTTCATTTTCTAATGAAATGAGGAAAGAATTTGAGATGTCGATGTTTGGTTAGATCAAATTTTTTCTAGGATTGCAAATTTTACAACAGACTGCGGGTATCTACATTACTCAATCAAAATACATAAAGGAAGTACTAACGACATTCAAAATGGAGGAATCAAAACCAGTCGAAACACCTATGGTGACAAGATGCAAACTAACAAAAGAAGACAAGACATATGAGGTAAATTAGACCTTGTATAGATCCATGATTGGTAAATTGATGTATGTTGTTCACACAAGACCTGACATAGCACATGTTGTTGGAATAGTTGCAAGATTTTCTGCTAACCCCAGAGAATCACATATGACCGCTGTAAAAAGAATTTTTAGATATTTGAAGAATACTGAGGATTATGGACTATGGTATAAAAGAGAAGGAAAATTTAAATTGAAAGTTTATATTGATGTTGATTGGGCTGGGAATATAGATGATAGAAAAAGTACTACTGGTGGAGCATTCTTTATTGGAGAAAGACTAGTTACTTGGATTAGCAAGAAGCAAGGATGAATATCTCAGTTAACTATAGAAACAGAGTATGTTGTTGTTGCTACAAATTTTTCTAACATAGCATGGATAAAATAACTATTGAAAGGAATGAATGAGGAGATCACTGAACCAATAATGATTTATTGTGATAATACAAGTGCTATAAATATTTCAAAGAATCATGTGATGCATGCAAAGACAAAGAACATATCTATAAAGTATCACTACTTAAGGGAACAAGTACAAGACAAACAAGTAATACTGGAATATGTACAATCAAAAGAACAACTTGTAGACATATTCACAAAACCATTACCGAAGGATACATTTGAGTATTTGAGAGGTAGACTAGGGGTTCATCCCTTGTCTATTGGTAACTAAGCCGAGTAGGAGGTTGCATCAACCTACATGAAATTATAATATCAATCATGTTGATGCAAAGTTGAACTAGACCGACACAGACATATCAGTACACTGAAAGGTACCTATTGCATCGAAAATCAGAGATATTTTTTGGCTACTGAAGAGCTGCATGTTTTTTATTTTTGGCATTGTTGTCAAAGGGAGAGATATATCTGTTGGATTGTGTGTTGTCCTTGATGTTACACAAATGTCATAACAGTCATCAGACAGAGTCTACCGAGCTAAAAATGTCATATCAGTCATTAGACAGAGTCTACCGAGCTCAGTCGGTAAGAGAAGCTATTTACAGAGTCTACCGAGCACTCCAGAATACTATATCGAGA